>BQNB010005220.1:0-103253 GCA_026074375.1 Tanacetum coccineum | reverse complement strand
GATAGTTTGCTAAAAACTATAAGGTTATCAATGCAGCTTGTTACTGCAATGAAACATTAACTAGTCCATAGCAAATGACTCATGGTAAAGATATATCAAATCCGTTGATGGCTGGTAGTTTGCCAAAAACTACAAAGCCAACTTAGTTGGATGTTGTTGTAGAGTTGTGATGCAGAGAGGATGAGATGATGTTAAAGATTAAAAGCCAAAGTATGATCTGTCTTCAAATCAACAACAAACAGATCATCATTAAAGAGAAGCTAATGATTAAAGAGAAGTGTTTGGATACAATCCTCAAAAGCTGAAGCTGTAGAAAACTGAAGAAACTTAAAGTTAACAACTGAAGTTCAAGTTTAGGGGAGGATTGTTAGAAATTTTTTATACAAGACTTAATTCTGTTTGTTATATAGTTAGTTCTGCCAGTACACTTGTTAGTACTGGTAGAAGAGTTAGCATAGTTAGTACTGGTAGTTCATTATAAGTTAATACTGCTTATGTAATAGTTAAGTCTGCTTACGCAGAAGTTAGTTAGAGTTAAAGATATGCATGAGATATCTTAGGAAAGGATATGCATTATCTTTATACGCATTTTGTAAAGCCCATTAGGGTTTCCTTAGTCTATAAAAGGAACCCTAGACATAGTTAGTAGATATAGTTCTACACAGATCATAGAGATCATATAGTAATCATACTTTGTAATCTGCAACCTAGGCAGATTCAAAGTTTAATATAAAAGTTCTTTTGTGATATTCAATATTGTTCTTCTTAGCATTATTGATTAGATTCCGCATAATCAATAGTGTCTACTCAGTGTTTCATTATTGTTGCTTTAGAATTATCTAAAGGAGCAAACTCTTTGCAAGCTGAAGGTTAAGATCTATTCAGTAAAACAATCCAACAAAGCTGGTTATTACTGAATTTTAGTTAATTTTAATCAATTGGTCTCTTCTCCCCCTTTTTGTCGAAACAAAAAGATGGAATGGGTTAGTCCATATTTCCCAAGAAATGGTAAACTCCCCCTTGAGAGGTGCATAGAGATCTGCAAAAATGAGTAGGTTAAATAGAATGGGATATACTCCCCCTTGATTTGTGAGTACCTACAAAGAAAAGTTAGACAACCAAAAGCTAAAAATGTCTTCTGTATTACCGGCTAGCCGGTGCTGTTCCTGGAAAGGAACTGGCCTGTTATCGGACAGAATCGACTGACTAAAAAAGTCAATGTCTATGAAATTTAAACAAGAAAAATGGTCATATGACAACAATAAAAAACATTTATTTAGGATAATGAAACATTAAATACATTACATTAAAACAACAAAGAGCAAGAGATTCTTAACGAATCAACTATTTTATTCTAGCATTCTAGGCCTATTTCTAGTAATTGTGCGCGAGAACATTTAGGCGATCAAGAATGTGGTTGAGAATGAATCTCACTTCTCCTTGGAAGTTGTCGATGATGGCTTAAGTTCGTTGGCAATGTTCACAAAACATTTCATGAGTAAGCATGGGAAAAGGATTGTTAGGTGCTAATGGCGGAAGTGGTAGGAGGTTTGAAGGTAGATTTGGTCAACATTACGGTGGAAATGGTGGGATAGGTGGTTTCATGTCCAGAGTAGGAGAGGGAAAAGATGAATCAATGGGTGGAATGGGAGGTAGTTCATTAGCTAGACACTCAATGGTGTCAAATGATGGATGAAGAGGTGGAGGATTAGTTGTTACGGGTGGAAGATCCTCGAGAGAGTCAAGAAAGGCTTAAGTAGAGGTAGGTGGAGTAGAGAACAATAGTTCAATTGGGTCAAGATTGATAGCTAGAGGGGATGTGAGTTTGGAAGGTTGAGTTGGTGTCGGAGGTGGCGAAGTTAATGGTGGAGGTGTTGACTTAGGAGTAAGCAAGATATTGTTATTGTTGCTAGTTGGTGATAGTTGTGGAATAGAAGTTTTGGAAGTTAAAGTAGTTAGTGGAGGTCTTGAAACATAGTCCGATGGAGGTGAGAGAGGTTGGTAGGGAGGTGATGATGTCCTTGGATTATTGAAGCAACAAGGTCTAACACTTATTCGGGCGGTCCTTTTTAGATTAGTTTTATTTTCTTTAGGCATTGTTGGAGAAGGATGATGAGAAAAAAAGAAGACTCTATTTATAGATGAAGATGAGAGTTGATTTAATGCATTACTTGTTGGTTTAGACATAAAACAATGATTAGAAGATACACTAGGTCAACTTCTACTATTTAGGAGCTAATTGATGTGACTAGGAGGGAAGATTTGAAATAGATTTGTGAAATTCGTATTTAGTATAAATTATACTGATCAGGCGGTTCTGCCGGTGCTATTCAACAAAGGGCACCGGCTTGAAAATCGAATGGCACCGCTGACGTGAAAGAATTTTGAAGAAGAAATTTTCATGATATGTTGGAGGTGCGGTTTTTCTTGACTCAAAAGTGAAAAATTAGTTTTATAAGAAAAACCCTAAGTATCCTTTTAATATAGCTACAATTGAACGTGTTTGAAACGACATATTAACCATGTGTTTCGTTGAATATGTTTAAGTAGCATAAACAAACTTTTATTTGTATTAATCAATAGAAAATGTTTTGACTTAAAAAGATTGTTGGCATTAAGCGTTAGGTTCCATGAGGCCAAGTCCTAGTCTGAGAAGGTTGAAAGGTTCTCTTTTAAGAGGTTTGGTTAAGATGTCGGCAATGTTATCTTCGGAGTCGACTTTCTCTATAGTGATGTTTCCTTTTTGGACATTGTCACGAAGAAAGTGGTGACGAATTTCTATATGTTTGGTGCGAGAGTGAAGAACGGGATTTTTACTTAGGTCAATTGCTCTTTTGTTGTTGCAAAGAACGGGTATGTCATCTAATTTTATATCATAATCTACTAGAGCTTGTTTCATCCATAAGGCTTGTTGGCAAGCTTTTCTGGCGGAGACATATTCTGCTTCGGTGGTTGAGATGGCTAAGGCAGTTTGTTTCTTGGAGAACCATGAGGTGAGACAACAACCCATGAATGTACATATACCACTAGTGCTTTTACGATCGACGTAGTCTCCTGCATGGTCGGAATTGGCGTAGACGATGGTTTCTAAGCCGGTTCCTTTGGGATACCATAAGCCTAGATGGGATGTACCTTTGATGTATCGAAAGATTCTTTTCACAGTTTCAAGGTGGGAAGTTTTTGGTGCTTCTTAAAAATGGGTGCAAAGACAAACGCTAAACATGATGTCCAAGCGACTGGCCATTAGATAGAGTAAACTATCAATCATGCCATGATATTTACTGTCATCAATGGGTTCACCGTCTTCGTCACGGGTGAGTTTTGTTTCAGATGACATGGGAGTTTTGATTAGTTTGAAGTCTTCAAGACTGAATTTTTTAAGCATTTCTTTGACATATTTAGATTGATTAAAGAAGATTTCATCTTCGAGTTGTTTGATTTGTAGACCAAGGAAGAAATTCAATTCACCCATCATGCTCATCTCAAACTCATCATGCATGATTTTCGAGAAATCATCGCAAAGCTCTTGACAAGTTGATCCGAAGATGATGTCGTCCACATAGATTTGGAAAATGATGATATGTGAGTTTCTCTTCTTAGTAAATAAAGTGTTATCTACTAATCCCATGGTATATAAGTGATCTAAGAGAAAGGCTTTAAGTCTGTCATACCAATCTTTGGGTGCTTGTTTGAGACCATAAAGAGCCTTTTTGAGTTTAAAACCGTGGTTGGGTTTTTCAAAATCTACGAATCCAGAGGGTTGAGCAACATAGACTTCTTCGTTTATAAAACCATTTAAAAAAACACTTTTGACATCCATTTGAAAGAGTTTGAAGTCATGAGCACAAGCATATGCAAGAAGAATTCTTATAGATTTTAATCTTGCCACGGGGGCATAGGTTTCATCAAAATCTATTCCTTCCTGTTAATTGTATCCTTGTGCTACAAGTCTCGCTTTATTTCTAGATACAATACCATTTTCGTCAAGTTTGTTTTTAAAGACCCATTTTGTACCTATGTTGGTTTGGTTTTTAAGAGGGGGAGCGAGGCTTCAAACATCATTTGTTTTAAGTTGATTTAGTTTTTCTTGCATAGCCATAGTCTAACTTTTGCCTTGTATGGCTTCCTTAACATTTTTAGGTTCTTTGGAAGATACGAAGCAGAAGAAGTTGCTTTGATTTTGGACTTGAGATCTTAGGGTTCTTTCATTAAGATTTCCTATGACGGTTCCTAAGGGATGATCTTTAAAGCTTTTGATGTTTGAGATTTCTTTGTTCGATGGTTTATTTTCCTTGATTTCTAAGTTTTTATGTTGGTTTTCTATGATATCATTTTCAAGAATATTATCATCTACTAATGGTGATGATTTAGGAGGGGGAGTTTCATCAAATTTAATATTAAGAGATTCTTCTACTTTCATGGTTTCTTTATTTAGAACTATGTAAGCTTTGTTATTGGGAGAATATCCTAGAAATACACCTTCGGTTGATTTAGGATCAAATTTTGTTAGATAATCTTTGGTGTTAAGAATAAAGCATTTACTACCGAGTACTTTAAAATGTTCTAGAGATGTCTTTTTACCTTTGAAAAGCTCATAAGGAGTTTTTCCTAGGAAATGTCTAATAAGAATTCTATTTAGAATGTAGGTGGAGGTGTCGACGGCATTACACCAAAATTTTTGAGGAATTGATTGTTCATTTAGCAACGTTCTAGCCATTTCTTGTAAGGTTCTATTCTTACGTTCTACTACCCTATTTGATTGTGGAGTACGAGGAGCCAAAAAGTTATGGGTGATGCCGTTAGCATCACAAAAAGCTCCAAATTGTACTTCATTATCAAATTCTCGACCATGATCTGTGCGGATTGAAATAATGGGGCAACCTTTTGGGTTTGAATATTTTTGCTTAGAATTTCAAAGTGGTCAAAAGCTTCATTTTTTATGCTTTAGAAATCTTGTCCATGTATACCTTGAATAGTCATCGACAATGACCAAAGTGTAGAAGTTTCCTCCATAACTTTGAACAGCCGATGGACCAAACAAGTCCATATGTAAAAGTTCTAGACACTTAGTGGTTGAAACCATGTTTTTAGCCTTATGGCTTTCATGTACTTGTTTTCCGACGTTGCAAGCGTCACAAAAATGCTTTTCAAATTTTAGTTTTGGTAAGTTTCTGACTAGCTCTTTAGATGATAGCGATTGTATAAGTCGCATATTGGCGTGACCCAATCTTCGATGCCATAAGGTCGAAGTATCATCTATTGAGGTTAAACAAAGGGTGTCTTTTGGTGAGTTCCCCATTTTCATTATGTAAAGGCCATTTTTCCTAATTCCTTTTCCTATGGTTATGCCGTCTTTGAGTATTTCGCTACCGGTTTCGCTAAATAATACTTTGCACTTTTTATCGCATATTTGACTAATACTAAGAAGATTAAAGCTAAGGTTTTCTACGTGACTAACATCATGAATAGAGAGGGAGTTATGAGTAATCGTACCTTTACCGATGATCTTGCTTTTAGTATTACTACCAAACAACACATTACCTCCGTCAATTGCTTTGTAAGTTGAGAAGAGTTTCTTGTTACCCGTCATGTGTCTCGAACAACCGCTGTCTTTGATCCATTCGTCCGGTTCAAGCTTGACCTTTTGTCGTACCTATATTTATAGGACAATTCAAGCATTCGGTCCCCAATATCTCATGGGTCCGTTAATGTTATGCATACCGTTTGGTTGACCCATATAAGGGAATGGAGGGTAAGGACTCCATTGATTGTACATAGGTGGTCGAAATAATTGCTCTTGTTGAGTTTCATAATTCCAACCGACTTGGTGATAGTCACTCTTAGGGTACAAAGTACTAGGTCTCCTATGGGTCGTTTTATGGGGCGTTTGGATTCTACTCTTTCTATGGCCTTGACCAAGTTTTAAGATTAGTGGTTATTTGCTATTCTTAGGTGTGCCTAAAATAGACTTTTTGGTTATTAAAACGGAGTCATTTTTCTTTATGATGTTAGATTCAAGCATTTTCTCATTTTCTGCACTGTCAACAGATGCCCGATGCTGTTCGTCTGAACAAGCCGGTTCTATTGACAATGGAACCGACAATGCCGGTTCTAAAGAAGGCACTTTTTGAATTTGGGGACCCAAGTTTTTGATTTTAGTGTTGCTAGAGGAAGCTATATTCTTTGAGTATCCTAATCCACATTTGTCTTTTGACGGTTTTTGCATTTCGACCATTTTTCGCAAGGATGAACTATTATTTTCGAAACTAGCTAGTTTTAGTTTTAGAGAGTTAATTTCAATTTCAAGCTTGTCACAAACATCACATTTGTTACTTATTTCTTTGTTCTTCTCTAATAGTTCTAGCTTGATTTTAAGTTCATTAGCATTCCTTTTGAGTAATTCATTTTTAGCCTTTAGGTGCTTGTTTTTGTTAATAATCCTAAGACTAATTTTGGAAAGTTGATCATACTCATTTTATCTTAATTCATTATCTAAGGATGAGCTACTATAGTAGGGAGTATCGGATAATACCTCATTTTCGTGTGCCATGAGACAAATTTCCTCTTTATCATCTCCGCTATCACTCCAACAACCCACCACGAACGCCTTTTGATCATTAAAAGAATTCTTTGGACAATCACTAATGAAGTGGTTTAGATCGCCACACTTAAAGCACCTTCGGTCTTCTTTCTTGTCTTCCTTGGCCTTTCGGAAGTTCTTCTTGTCATCGTAGGGTTGTCGGACAAATTTTCCTCTTCTTCTAAAGAACTTTTTAAAATCCCTAACGGCCATTGCATATTCTTCGTCGTTGCTATCCGAGGAAGATGCATCTTCATCACTTAAGACTTGTCTTGCTTTTAGGGCAAGAGATTTGTACTTTTCTTTCTTGTTCTTTGCACTTTCTAAGTCCTTCTCAAGTACTACCTCATAGACTTTGAGATTGCCGACTAGTTCGTCTAGAGATAGTTTTGACAAGTACTTGAATTCTTCAATCGCCATCACCTTTGGACGCCACTTGGAAGGGAGAGCCCTCAAAAATTTCCTAACATGATTACGACTTGAAAAAGATCCATCAAGTGCTTTGAGTGATGTAATGATTGTATTAAATCTAGAAAAGGCACAATCTATAGTTTCATCATCGGTTATAGAGAACTCTTTATATTTTTGTACAAAAAGATCTATGTTATCTTGAACTTGTTTGTTACCTTGATGAGTAGTTATTAAAGAATCCTAAATATTTTGAGCTGTATCGCACATGAAAATTCTTTCGTGTTCCTTTTTAGGTCGAGCATTGTATAAAACCATTTTTTGCTTCATCATTTTTAGAAATCATTTTCTTGTGGTTCTCATCAAATTTTTCATATGGTGGTATGTGCTTAATTACACATACCATTTTCCATTAAAACTCGACTTAAATGACAAAAAACGTACCAAAAATACATTGTATTTGTATGTTTTCACTTATATTGTGCAGGAAACGGATATCCGACAAAAGGACGAAAAACGAAGCCAAAAACGACAAAACCAAGCACGGAATGGAAAAGTGAGAAAAAGTCAAAGTCAAAAGTCAAAAGTCAAAGTCAAAGTCAAACCCGATAAGTCAAAGGTCAAAGCCAAAGCCGTAACCGAATAAATACTTAATGGGCCCACCTGTACCCATCTAATGGGCCGGGTCAGCCCATTAATGTATTATATGAAGACAATAACAAGCAAATGGCCCAATCCCTTTCTAAATACGAATCTAGCCCAAAATAATAACAAGGCCCAAAAGCCTTAACCTGATAAGACTTAACAGCCCATCCAAAAGGCTGTTAGTCTTTTATTTCACCACAAGGACCATACGTGTAAACACTCTATACTTCATCAAGAGCTTATGTTGCCAATCCCTCAAAATTATATCACCACAAAGGACTATACTTGCAACATGACTTATCAACTTCAGGGGCCATTTCTGTCATCCCACCAAACTCTCACCTGTTAACACAGTCAAACAAAACAACCTATTTCCTACCCAAATACTGTTCACCTCCCCTGTCACTCTCACCTTGAGTTTCCCCCTTCACACCACAACAAAACTATCACTCTCTAACCTCATCCCTACTGCACATGGGCAATTGCCACTTTGGTAATCCTAAACAACACCATTGAACAAGAAAAATCAAGGGCCATGATCATACGACTTGGGGACAAAGAAAGATTGATGGCTGAGATAACTTTTGGACTCTCTCTCACAAAGAAAACACACCAGCTCTCAGTCTCTTACAAAACAAGCACAACAGAGTGAAGACTTGAAGACTTAGCTTTTAGTATAAATATAGGGTCTATTGTAGCTTTTTTTTTGTCAAGTTTTGTTTTAACAACTTTGTACCATTTTTAATACTACAATTTACTTTTCATGTCATTTAAATGACAGTAATTTAAATGACATGAAAAGTAAATTGCAGTATTAAAATGGTACAAAGTTGTTAAAACAAAACTTGACAAAAAAAAGCTATAATAGACCCTATATTTATACTAAAAGCTAAGTCTTCAAGTCTTTACATTGTTGTGCTTGTTCTGTGAGAGACTGAGAGCTGGTGTGTTTTCTTTGTGAGAGAGAGTCCAAAAGTTATCTCAGCCATTAATCTTTCTTTGTCTCCAAGTCGTATGATTATGACCCTTGATTTTTCTTGTCCAATGGTGTTGTTTAGGATTGCCAAGGTGGCAATTGCCCATGTGCAGTGGGGCTGAGGTTGGAGAGTGATAGTTTTGTTGTGGTGTGAAGGGGGAAACTCGAGGTAAGAGTGACAGGGGAGGTGAACAGTATTTAGGCGGGAAAATGGGTTGTTTTTTTTGACCGTGTTAACAGGTGAGAGTTTGGTGGGATGACAGAAATGGCCCCTGAAGTTGATAAGTCTTGTTGCAAGTATAGTCCTTTGTGGTGATATAATTTTGAGGGATTGACAACATAAGCCCTTGAAGGAGCATAGAGTGTTTACACGTATGGTCCTTGTGATGAAATAAAAGACTAACAGCCTTTTGGATGGGTTGTTAAGTCTTATCAGGTTAAGGCTTTTGGGCCTTGTTATTATTTTGGGCCAGATTCGTATTTAGAAAGGGATTGGGCCATTTGCTTGTTATTGTCTTCATATAATACATTAATGGGCTGACCCGGCCCATTAGATGGGTACGGGTGGGCCCATTAAGTATTTCTTCAGTTACGGCTTTGGCTTTGACCCTTGACTTCTCGGGTTTGACTTTGACATTGACTTTTAACTTTGACTTTTTCTTGCTTTTCTATTCCGTGCTTGGTTTTGTCGTTTTTGGCTTTGTTTTTCGTCTTTTTGTCGGATATCCATTTCCTGCACAATATAAGTGAAAACAGACACATACAATGTATTTTTGGTACGTTTTTTGTCATTTAAGTCCGGTTTTAATGGAAAATGGTATGTGTAATTAAGCACATACCAAAATCCCCATACTAAACTATTGCCGTGTCCTCACGCAATGCAATAAGTAAACACTTAAGAAAACCAAGACCCTCAATCCCCCTCGACTAATAACCTCGAAAAGTAGCTAAGTGTTCATCAAGGGGAATGAAAGAATCAATAGCTTTGAAAAGCCCTGTTTTGACCATTTTTTTACACTAACTACCACACATATTTTTGTAATTTTCTTTTTCTCAACTAACTAACATATTTGACTTTCGTTATTTTTATAAACATTAGGGATCATAGAACAAGAAGCGCCTATAGAATAATCTATAGATGTCCAAAGGATAAATTCATCATCCTTGATTTTTCACTTGTCCAAACTAAGCTTAAAACGAAATCATCGTTAAATACAAGAATAGAAGCTAACACTACTTCATATTTGTAACTTGTGAAACTTTTCACTCCCGACAATTATTATATCTTAGGTTAATGTGCCATTTTGAATTTCAACCATGGATCAACGTTTTGCAAAATTTCTATGCTTCACGTTCCACCCGAGAATAATGAGTTTGAAGGCGAGATCATCCCATGTAGCGACTTTTGTCTCGGCACATCCCAACCTTGCGGCTAAGTGACCAGGCTTTTGACACCCCACAGAGACTAGTATCGAGACTCACGGACCTTTGGTTTCAAAAACTCTTAGGTTTCCCGTTTATACATAGCTTATTTAGAAAAACCGCAACTTAAAACGAAATAGTCTTAGTTCAAAAGCATATTTAAATTTAAGAAAAAGAGATTTTCCCTATATTTATTAAATCACACTTAACATTAAATATAACCATGATGCAATCGTAACCCTCGACCTTTTAGAAGGCTGCAACATCGGTTGTGAGCCGGCAAGATGCAACAAACTTTTATCAGTCTTGGATTATTATTCTTACTATGGGCTTTCTTTAGAAGGCTGCAACATCGGTTGTGAGCCGGCAAGATGCAGCAAACTTTTATCAGCCCACAGTTTATATTATTACCTTATTCATCATTTTTTTTTCATTAAACTTTATACCATGATATGGAGAAGACTTCTTTTTAGAAAATTTAAGTATAAATTTGAACTAAGACAAAAAATATTATTGACTACATCTCAAAAATTATCGATTTAAGTTTAATTTTCAAAAATAGCACGTATTATTAATCCGGTTAGTAGCTTATAGGAGAAAAAGCTACAAATTACACACATGAGCTCTTAAGATTTCCAAATAATCCTTGTTTAGTATCTAACTCATAATTAACTCTATCATTTTTCGTTCTTCGCAAAGATTCGCGAATGCTTAGTCTAAAAGTTAAGGAACAAGCTAGAGCTCAACACGCTCGATCGAGTCAAAATTTATTCTTATTCTACCCAGCAGGAAAGTCAAAATTGTGACAAAACACTTATTTTATTTTTGAAATTTTATAAAATTTTTCACTTTTTGGTATTTTGGTGGTAAAAATAGGATTACGTGAAAACAACGACTGCATGCACAATCAAATTGATCGATCCCCCCATACTAGAACCAAACATTGTCCTCAATGTTTTAAGAAGGGTCTCTACGTAAATCCTAAGCCGTTTATTAAGTATGCCAAAAGATAAACGTTAGTCGATAAGATTTGGATATTGGATTCCTATAATGAAGTTGAGGATGTGAAGCTCGAGTGATCGAAGGACAAAACCATGAGCACGAGAGGCTTCAAAATCCAGGGCAATCCTGGACATACAACACGAAACACGGAAAATGGAAGAGGCGGGCCTCTCACAACACACTTATTCATTACTATTATTATAATCATATTAGGATAAGCATGGGTTGCCACCCATGAAGCGCTTATTTTTGTTAACCGAGTCTTGAGCCTGACTCGATCCCCCATACTTGAGCTGGTCAAGGAGGATAGAAATGGAGAAACGGAACATCCAAGATAGGAATGTCCTCTCCATAGATCAACATCGGGCTTTTTTGATGAAAAAGCTTGGAAGCTTTAAAGCCCCGATGTGATGAAGAAGGAGGAGATTTCTCCTTTGAAGCAAGAACACCGTGATTGAAAACTTTGTCTTTATTTTCGGATGAAAATGGAAGTAAAGTATCAATCACGGGGGAATGAGTAGCAAGAAATCTCATGGATTCGACTTCAATGCATATCCCCGGATCGTAAATCTTGTTTCTATCTCCGGAAGGGGAAGAAACATCAAGATCGGATCCGAGATCATTATGAGAAGGAATGAAGTCAAAATCCATATGAAGGGTAGGAAAAATATTAGGCACATCAACGGGGATGTCTTCCACCACATCAATGGTTGAATCTCCCGAATCGGGATAATCAACATGAAATGATTCGAACTCGGGAAGGGAGGTAGAATTATCATCACCTTCCGAGTCGTAATCATCACTCTCAATACCTGGTGGTATTGAGTCATCCGGTCCGGGAAATATATCGATCTCTTCCCTAAGAGAGTCACTATCCTCAACGGGGATAGGAAATGTAGGAAGAGACTCGATGATCGTATTTGGATTAGCATGAAAATCTTCTGACGGACGGGGAGATGAATTATCGTATAGCAACCTCTCCAAAAGACTAATATATTCCTCATTCTCTCTATTAGAAATTCTTGGAGGAATTGTTATGAGTTCACCGGCGAACTCATCAAAGAAAGAATCAATCTTAGGAGAGGAAGCCATCAAAGTATCGCGATTGAGTAATGATTCAAGAAGTTAAGACTCGGTATCAAAACAATCATTTTTCGGAGTAGAATCAAGGTCTTCATTATGAATCGGATTAAACTCACTAGAAATGATTTCCTCGTCAAGATCAAAAAGAGGGTTTGAATAAGTTTTAAAACTTATTTCGTGAATAACCTCCTCATGACTTGACTCGTCATCGCTAGAGGTAGAATCGTCGAAGAGAGGATTGGAAAACGTTGAAAAATTTGTCGTTTGAGAATCATCACAATCGGGCACATCACACTCACTTTCGATATCGAAAAAGTCCTCGGACTCACTTGGGATTGGGACAAGGTTCTCAACACTAGACTTTATTAATTCGTCCGATTTCGTTGCCGGAATAGTGTCAAGATGCTCATCCTCCATTATGAGAGAGTCAACGGGCTCCATAATTGATAAAACGGGTGTGATTGCAATACACAGAGGAAGTTTAGAAATAACTTCACTCAATAGAATAGAACTTTCTTCGTCATCGTCATCGTCGTAAATAAAATTGAACCGTTGCGAAGTACTAACATAAGCTGCCTGCTCTTGTTGCAGAAGCTCTTTCTCCTTTTTCCTAATTTCAATACTCATTCCATTGAAATTCTGTTTAAGCTCATCAATCTTAATCTCACATTCCCTTCTAAAACCAATATCAATCTACTTATTACGATAATCCTTAATCTGAATTTCATTAATTAAACTTTTCATTTCATCTAAATAATGTTGCTTCAGATCCTCTATATCTTGGATACTCATTTCTTGAGGAGGTGATTGATCGATATTAGCCACCCATTCCTCTGCTAGTAATTCAACACAAGTTTTTTCTTGAATCGGTTGATGAATGACGGGGTGCTGTGGGGGTTTAAATTGGTCAAAACCAGAATAATTAGACTCCTAACAAAGATTAGGCTCATAATAATTCATCGGTTGACATTGAAAAGTATCATGAGGACCTCCATAATTTTCACAACAAGGTTCGTAGAAGATCACTTGTTGACATTGAAAAGTCTCATGTGGGCCCCCACAACGGGTACAACAAATATATTGTTGTTGAAAACCTTGAAAATTTTGTGGGAAATTAAAGTCTTGATTGTAACATAGGATCCGGATTTATAGATAAACGAACTTGGGTGGACAATCGTAACCATAATAGCATCGTTTTCCCACAAAACTCACACGTAATAACATCAGAGGTTGTGAAGGTGGGTGAAACTTTTGGAGAATCAATGAAAGAATTTGGATTAGAATCATCAATGGATGAATTTTCATTACTTCAAGTGCAAATGAAGCAAAATCCTTTACTAAGACCAGATCCACACTTCTTGCAAGTACACCATTTACAATATTCATCTTCTTCTAACGTATCTTCACAATGAAAACAACGACGTTGATTGAACGACGATGTTTGGGGTTGTAAAGGTGAGTAGGAATGATAAGAGTTCGGATTAAGATCACGAACAAAATTGTCAACGGAACTCACATTTGAACAACAATGTTCTTTATTATACAAAGCTTCACAAGACGAACATTCTTTAAATCCATACATGATGATGGAATTAAAGAGGGATAAGGAACAGAATTAAACAAATTAGAGGGATAAGAAGAAGAATTAAATGGCAAAGAGGTTAAAGGAGATTATTTTTGGTTTTTTGAGTTTTTTTAAACAACATATTTTATTAAAGGACAAAATGAGATTGAATAACTTAAACCGATAATTAACTTGCTTCACGGTAGCTCTTTGAAAGAAAAACACACAAAGGAGCGGAGGAGCGGGAAAGCCCAGGGCTATTAAAAACCTTCTCCTTTCGGGTCGTAGTTCGTTGGAACAACCCTCCTTATACCCCTATTATAGCTTGTTAATCTCTTAAAGGTGAGCCGTACTTCACAAGTGACACAAAGGCAAGTTTTAAATCTTTTGTTCGGGAACTTATTATGATAATGTTCAAGTTGAGAACATTATATTGATGATTATTTTTATTATTAAGGACAATGTTTTTATATTTTTTGATTTTTCTTTAAAAAAAATTGAAAATATTTTTGTATTTTTATATTTTTATAAATATAAGAAGAAAATATTCACAAACGAAATTGATAACTTCACGAGGGAAGGGTCTTCAAACACTAATCTTCAAACGTTCACGATAATCATTCACACCTCCCTGGCAACGGCGCCAAAAATTAACTCGTCCCTTTTAGTATATATAAATATAATAAATATATAATATAAATACATAATAAGGATAAGATCAATAATAAGAGAGATAAGTATTCCGTGGGCTTCTAGAAAATTGCTTTTAACCAAAGCTAAATCCAAAACCTCTCGGGTCGTTTCCCAACGAGGTGTGAATTGAAGATCGGATTACGTTTGTGATCGCGTGATTGAATGGTTCAAGGATTTTTGAATTTGTTTTTCTATGATTTAAATGCAAAAAAACAACTAAAAGCAACAATCAATTAAGGCAATTAAAAAAACTAGGGATTGAAACGATAATGGGAATCCTAAAAACGCATTTTAAAAACATAAATTATCAAAAATTAATCCTAAAATGATTTTTTAACTTTTAATAATCCTAAATGACTAAATTATAAGAAAAATTAAAGAAAATCCTAAAACGAGAGCTTTTAAAGTTAAAGAACGAAGAAAACGAGAACGAGATTTAAATCCCGGTATTTAAAAAATGAAATTCTAAAATTTTAACCCTACAAAAGCAATTCTAATTTTCATAGGTGCTAAATGATAAAAGAAATTTTTTTAAAAAGAATTATATTGTTTTGGTTTTTAAAATTTTTTTATGATTTAAAAACTGTTTTAAAAAGAAAAATTAATTAAAAATAGTAAACTTAATGGGAAAAATCTGAAAAAATGGCGAAAAGTAGTTTAAACAGTACTGGATGCAAGAAAAATAAGAGCTTTGAAAAACGGCTTAAAATAAGCCAGAAATAAGCCCAAAAGGGCTGAATGCTTATTGGGCTAAAATGAGTATAAAAGAAAAGTGAGGGAGAGTATGAATAGATGGCCCTACTGGTGCTAGTGGAAAATGTGTGTTTGTGTGGGACGTGTATGTGTTAAAGGGGAGGTCTTAAGGTCGAATCCTTGGGCTTCCCTTTTTGGAAAAACCCCTTTTTTAGTTTTTTTTACACACTTGTAAAACACACAAAAATAACCAACTTTAAAAAAAACTACTTTTTATAACTCTTAAAAATAAGCTGGAAAATAAGCAAACAAAAGGGCAGTTTCACTTTTTTGCACTAAGGCTAAAATTAAGTTAACTATTAAGCTATTCTTGGGTAAATAATCTAATGAAAAAGAAAACTAAGCTAAAAACAGATTGCCTCCTACCCCTAATAAGCAATTAGAAGCAAAAATAAGCAAAGGTAAACAATAAGCAAGCTCAGAAAAGCAATAAGCAAAATGGCCAAAATCTGCTAAACAAACAGCATAGGGACAAGCTTTTGGGCTTAATTTTAAGCACCTTAAGGGATCCTTATGGCTATGAGGGCTATAGGACCTTAAAGCTCATCCAAAAAGCTACTAGAATCAGCAGAAAAACAAGAGTTTGAAACTTAAATAAGCCAAGAAAAAGGCTTATTAAAGAGGCTGCCCACTCATATTTGCCACTTTTTGGTTTTCTTAAAAAGACTAAAGGCTATAAGCAGACCAATCAATAAGCTAGAAAATTAAGCTGAAAATATAAAATAAGCCAAAACAAATGAAATATAGACTAAAAACTACTTGTGCACCAACTTGTAGACTCTGAAACCTATTTTTACTATCTGCAAAATGGATTTGAAAAAGGCTGTTTTAAACTTGAAATACACTCAACCAAAATTGACAGATTTTTGACAAACAAAGAGTAAAATAAAAGACACTCACACTACTGCATTAGAGCCCTAAAAAGGACACAAAAACAATACTTGAAAGTTGGTTTTAAAGCTTAATCGGATAAGATATGACAAGTTTGATTTGGAACCACAGTTTTAGACAACTAGTAAAAAAAACTTAAAAACAACTTTTTCAACTTAAAAACCTTGAAAAACAGATTGAAAATGACTCAAGAAGGCTTGTACAAGATTGCCAAGTCACCCAAAAGGTTTTTAACCAAATTTGACCTGTTTGACACCTTATGCCAAACACCCCTTTAATAATCAAAAACCTTTATAAACTGGATTTTTTAAGATTTAAGGCAAAGAATTTGAAAACATAAGTTAACTAAGCAATGTTAAGCACAAATAAGCTGAGTTCAAACAAACAATAAGCACTTTAAACAAGCAATAAAGATAAGCAGTTACAAGGTAAAAAAAGACAGTTTTAAGGTAAAACTTAAACTAAATAAGCAGTAAATAAGCAAATGCACAGTAAATAAGTAGAAATTTGAAAAATAAGAAAATAGAAAACTCACAAAGGTCCATAGCTTTTGGCAACGGAATAAGCTCTCAAAATAGCTTATACCAACCTATATGCTTCCCAGAAGCTCTAAACCAAGGCCATCTACTATTTACCTTGCTCCTTGAAGTTGACTGTTTTTGTGATTTTTTGGATTTTTAGACAGAAAAGTAAACAGACTTTTATATAAGCTTGTAATGACTCAAAAGCTTATATAAGAGCTTAATCAACAGTATTTAAAAGACAATTTAAGTAAATGACAATAATTAAAGAAAAAACACTTAAACTTTCATTAATTTAAAAAAATTACAATGCTGAAATTTAAATGACAGATAATTTAAAAGACAAGTAATTAAATTGCAATATTAAAATGGACAAATTTTTGTTAATACAAGATTGGACTTAACAAGAATTCGACAAAAAACTATAAGCTACAAATGCCTAATACTTATACTAAAAGCTAAGTCTTCAAGTCTTCACTTGTTGTGTTTCTTCAGTGAGAGAGTTGAGGACTTGTGTTTCTTAACAGTATTTAAATGACAATGTAAGTAAATGACAATAATTAAGGAAAACACTTAAAATTTCATTAATCTTAAAAATTTCATATGGAATAACTATATCTTTACCATCTTTGTCTTTGATGGTAGGTTTATAGTTACCATAAGCTATAATGTACCAAAGATAAATATCTTTAGATTTCACATAAGTTTCAAAACGGTTTTTTCTAATATATAAAACAATTTTCCTCGAATAGAGGTGGTCGTTGCATAGATTGACCTTATTTGTAGTTTTCCGAATCCATAATCGTTTTAAAGATTTAAAATACAATTTATTTTAAAAACTTTGGTAACCTAGCTCTTGATGCCAATTGTGGAAAACTAGAGGGAGGGGTTGAATAGTTTTCTTGATTAATTGTTATCTTTTCAAAAATTTTGCATGAAACTTTGTGTGAAATGCCTTGATGTTGATCTTGGTTCGTGAAATATAAAAGTGAGTAAAAGAAAGAGTTAGAGAGATATAACCAGGACACAAGTATTTATAGTGGTTCCGGCTATAAGGACACCTTACTTGCCCTACTCCACTTCTCGAGTCACCTACTCGAGAGTTTGTTAAACACTAGTCACCAATATCCTTTCTGACCGGCGGAGAAGCCTCACAATGATGGTTACACCTCTTTAATAATACAAAGCTAAATAACAGATTCTTCACACAGTAGAATCGAACCAATACAACTATACTTGATATACAAATGATGAATGGACTAAGAACTATAATGTAATGGTCAAGACTCAGCAATGTGATCTTGTTGGAGTTATGGAGATCGAATGCAAGGTACTTGGTACTTGATTGTCTCGGATGAATGCTTGGTAATTTCTTCTTTGAAGTAAATTACCTACAAGAAGCTAAGAAAGATTATGCAAGAAATAGAGAGAAATATCAGTAGATAAGAGAGTATTTCTTAGTGAGAAGATGCCATAGGCGAATGGAACCGGCAACCAAAACCAATGGAACCGGCCTACAGTAACCAAATCCGAATTTTGATTCTCAAGATCTTGAAAGATCTTGTGTAATCTTGTGAGATTACCCTTGGATTTGCTGCATTTGATTAGGTCATGCATGATGTAATTAGAGGGGAAATTAGAAAACATTTTTGTGTATAGTTTTGGTTAACATAAAATAATGTATACACATTTTTATGTCACTTTGATTTTGTGAAAACTTATGTTTTAGAGAAGGTTTTAGCATAATGTTACTTCAAGTTTTGTCATTAATAAAACAACAAAGATCGCTAAATAGAAATAAACGTTTTTGCCGGTTTATTTGTATTAACAAATACATCTCTCGACGTCTCATGTCTACATCAACACCGACATTTGTTTGTACCCGACGTAAATAACATAAGGTATGTACAAACAACATTAAACTTATAGGATGAGCAAAGAAATAAGTTTTTGTCTTAAACATTACATTTTTATAAATGTAACAAAATAATTTCTCAAAAATTAATTAGATAAATTATTTTTGAATTATAAAGAAATGTTTTATATGGTAATTATTTCAAAATTCAAAATCTAGTCTTTCCCCCCAAAACATGTTCAACTTTTACCAGACAAGTTTGTCACCACAAAAAGATAAAAATAGGAGCGTCTGTCAGGGCGGTCCCTTAAATAGGCCGACGACCCCCTTTAATATTGGTGGCCCCCTAATATATCTAGGACCGCCATTTCCTGACAGGCTGTTTTTTAGCTCCTATAAATAGTGGGCCGCCTCCAACTATTTTCACAACCCTTTTGTACGATTTTCTTTCAGTTCTTTCTTTATCTAGATCTCACTAAATCTCTCTAAATCTTTGATCATTCAACTTGGTTAATCTTGTTTAAATGATATCAAATCTTCTATCCTTTCCTCCTTTCCTCAAGTGCAAGAGAAGAACTTTGGTCATTTTTAAGATCCAAAGTTATGTAGTCTAGTTTGTCTATTTGTAACATTTGTTACATATAGATCGAGTCCATGTCTTCTAATCTTTAGTAGTGTGTAGATACAAATGATATATATATTTGGATGAGTTGATTGTGGGTTGGTTAGTATTTCAGGCCTTAAAATACATTGGTGAAGTGGTAGATTGGTTCTAGCTAAGATTAGGACTCGACACTTAGCTTAGTGCTAGAAAATATTGTAAGCGACGCGATTTATGTGTTTAGGCCATAAAACACAAGGTTTGTTATGTTGGCCACAAAACATAATGGGTTTGTTATACCCGAAGAAGAACTCGATATCTAGCTTAGTGTCAGAAAATAATGTAAGCAACGTTATAAGGTTTTCTCCGCCGAAAGGGAGCTTGTTGATTAGTGAAGTAACTCTCGAGTTGGATACTCAAGGAGTGGAGTAGGGCGAAGGGGAGCTTCGTGATCGAACCACTATAAATCACCGTGTCGGTTTGCATTTTCTTTTACCTTTCTCTTTACTTATGTATTTACATTTATTGCTTTACTTTTACACTTGCATTATGTTTATGATTGTGTGAAGTGTTGTGTATGTTGTGTTAGCCATGGTTGTGTAGCTCTTTGTAGTAAACATTGTGAGTGTGGAAATATTGATAGAAGATGCACTAGTTATTATAAATCTATTATCGACACTTCTCATATTGCGTCAAACTTAATTGGTGATTTGATATAAAAGATCTCGTCTGAAAAACCTCTTCTGGAGGCGGTCCTATAAATCGGGCGGCCCCCTGATGTACTAGGCGACCCCCTTATATTTATGGGACCGCCAGTAAAGAGTGATGTAATTTTTGTATTGACTAATTTAAAGTTTTATAATGGAAATGTATTCACCCCCCCCCCCCCTCTACAGTTTCCACAACCCTTTAGTCGAGTATCAAAGATAGTTACTAGCAGCTCAGAAGGAGGCGTCTGATGAGTCTGCGAGATTGTAGAAAGGTTTAGATAAAATGGTTGAATTTAGGAATGATAGAGCGTTGTATTACCTGGATCGAATATGGGTGCCTTTGAAGGGTGATGTGAGAACCCTGGTAATGGACGAAGCCCATAAGCCAAAGTACTCAGTACACCCAAGAGCTGATAATATGTATTATGACATTAGAGATAGGCATTTGTGGTCGGGTATGAAGAAAGACATAGCTGTGTATGTAAGTAGGTGTTTGACTTGTTTAAAGGTTAAGGCTGAGCATCAGAGGCCATCTGGCCTACTGCAGCAACCTGAGATTCTTTATGGATTTTGTGACTAAGTTACCTAAGACTAGTAGTGGGCATGACACAATCTGGATCATTATGGACCAATTGACTAAGTCTGCTTATTTTCTACCTATGCGTGAGGATTATAAGATGGAGAGGTTAGCTAGGTTATACTTGAATGAGATTGTTGCTAGGCATGAGGTGCCGATCTCGATCATATATAATCGTGATAGTCAGTTCACATTGAGGTTTTGGCTGTCAATGCAAAAGGCATTAGGAACCCGTTTAGACATGAGTATGGCTTACCACCCTTAGACTGATGGTCAGAGTGAGCGTACAATTCAGACTTTGGAAGACAAGCTTAGAGCGTGCGTCCTAGACTTTGGGGGAAGTTGAGATGTCCATCTTTCATTAGTTGAGTTTTCGTATAACAATAGTTATCATTCTAGTGTGAGATGTGCTCCGTTTGAGGCATTATATGGTAGAAAATGTCATTCGCAAATTATGTGGGCTGAAGTTGGAGAGGATCAGTTGATAGGACCTGAGTTAGTGCAAGAAACCACTAAGAAGATCTCACAGATTAAGGATAGACTTAAGGTTGCGCGTGATTGTCAGAAAAGTTATGCTGATAAGAGGAGGAAGCCTCTAGAATTTAGTGTAGGTGACTATGTCTTGCTCAAAGTGTCGCCTTGGAAAGGTGTGATATGATTTGAGAAGAAAGGGAAATTAGCACACAGGTTTGTTGGACCTTTTGAGATCATTGAGAAAGTAGGTCCAGTGGCCTACAGGTTAGATTTGCGTGAGGAGTTAGATGGTGTTCATGACACATTTCATGTGTCGAACCTTAAGAAGTGTTTGGCTGATCCAACACTGCAAGTGCCCTTGGATGAGATCCAAGTAGATGCTAAATTGAATTTTGTAGAGGAGCATGTGGAAATCTTGGAACGAGAGGTTAAGAAGTTGAAGCAAAGTAGAATTGCCATCGTCAAGGTTCGGTGGAATTCGAAACGTGGTCATGAATTCACGTGGGAACGTGAAGATCAGATGAAGCTTAAGTGTTCACATTTGTTTAATGTCGATAGTAGTTAAATTTCGAGGTCAAAATTGTTTTAAGGGGGGTATAATGTAACCCCTTCCCTTTTCTGTGTTTAGAATATTCTAGTATTAGTCCTTCGACTATTTGACGTTCGTCAAATTTATTAGAATATGTACCGTGTTGACGATGGTGATTTTATGAGAATTGTGATAATTGATGGCTTATGGTGTATAATAATCCTTTTTAGAGGGAATTATTATGTTATTTATGTTCCGAGTGGTTGACCCATAAAATTTGAGAAATGCCAAAAAAACAAGTCCTGACACGTCCGTTAATGTCCAAATTGAGTTTTTGGTGAATAAAGCGTAGAAATATGTCAAGTAAATACTCTAAGTTATTGAAAAAGTATTTTTAAGATGAATGAAAATGCTAAGTAACTTCAGAGAATATTTTACGGTTGAGTTTTATGAGTTTTTAAGTGATCCCGACACAAAACGATGACACCGAGCCCCTAGGATACCCCTAGCCGGCTATAGAACAAGATGGGAGACAAGATGGCTTATTTTTAGCACCAAGGGTCCCAACCTTGGTACATATGTATTTGTATTGGCCTAGAACACACACTACACATGACATTTTAAAAACCAAAACACACACATCTCTTTCTTTCTTTCTCTCTTGCGTCCGACCAACAACACACACACACACTTTATTTTTCAAACTTTGATAAAAAAACATGAGAGTTTGGGTACTTCCGGGTTGATTCTAGTGCACGGGTTGGTATTTAAACAACGTTTGTGTTGTTCGGTTCGCGTCAAAATTTACTTTGAAGACCATTTTTTAAGTCTTTAAAATTTAAATTTTACTTGTCCTTTTGGGTTGCTAGTGATGCATAGATGTTAGTTGTACGGCCCGATCGTTGAAAATCAAAAGCGAAAAGTTTGTGAATGAATGTTTAGGGTGCGTTTGGGGTTTGAAATAAAAAGGAAAAAATATAAGGTTTTGTTGGTTTTGATATTGTGGTCGTGATGGTTGAAATATATATTTGCTATGTAGCTTATTTCGTATATAACTTATTTTGGCTTATTGAAGGGTTCGAATAAGCTTATTTTGAGCTTATTAGCTCATGGCAACTTATGGGAACACAAGGGAGATATTTTTGGTTATTATCCTAGTAGGACTAATATTATAGCTTATGGTGATAACCAAATGTGATACGTAGCTTATTAGCTTATTTTCAAAGCTTAATATATGTGTTTTGGAGCTTATAGGCTCACGGCTTAATAAGCCCATTTAAGTCGTGGCTTATGGGAGGGCTTATTGTGGTCCGGATTACTTTGTTACTTTTTATATTGGACTTATATATGCTATTAGGCCTTGGTTTTGGGCTTAGAATGTATTTTGGATATATAAAAGCTATAATGGACCCTTATTGGGCCTTAAAGCCCAATAAGCTTATGCTAGTCATTTTAAGTGTTTTGGCGGACTTTTGGGAAGTGAAAAATATTGGTGAAGTTATATTGAGGTCGTTTTGAGAAAGTATCTTGGTAAACATCATGAAAATGTGATTTTTAGAATTGGTTCGGAAAGTGTAGAAATGTTGGAATTTGTTTAAAAATAAGGTTTGATAATGTGGAACTAGAAGGGGGAGGGGTTGAATAGTTTACAGGTTCATTTTCGTTTTTGTTTTAAAAACTTTGCTTGCAAAATATGGAGATTCGAGTTGTATGTTTAACCAATTCACAATATGAACAAACAATATAACAATCTAAACTAAAGCTAAATAACAATGACAATAATATGAAGAGATAAGGAAAGGAACAATCAAACCAAGACACTAAGATTTATAGTGGTTCGGCTACGAAGCTCTTCTTTGCCCTACTCCACTCCCCGAGTATCCTACTCGAGATTTCACTATGTCAACAAGCTCCCTTCAGGCGGTGAAAACCGTTTACACGTCGCTTACGTTATTTTCTGACACTAAGCTAAATATCAAGTCCTAATCTTAGCTAGAGCCAATCTACCACTTCATAATCAATATACAATCACTAGATCTACACTATCGGATTTACACACTATCCGAATCACACAAATACACAGGATAATTACAATAGAGATTTGATACTTAGAAGAAAAGAGGAGAGATCACTAATTAACACTTCGTTTCTTGACGAATACGAGTGTTCTTTTCTTGCACTTGAATGAGAGGGAAGAGATGAGAAAAAGAGATTAGATCACTTGAAACAAGATTAAGAGATGTTAGTGATCAAGATATTTAGTGAGAGAAAGAAAGATTTTAGAGAGAGAAAGAAGTGTGAGAAAATTCATGCAAAAAGGTCTGATTTTCAGCAAGGGATGAAGCAGTATTTATAGGCAGGAAAATCCAACGGTAACTGGCGGCGGTCCCGGCGGTCCCAGATATATAAGGGGGCCGCCAGGCCTATAAGGGGGCCGCCAGGTAGACTTCGCTCCCTTTTTTTTTATCTTTTTGTGGGGAAGGTTGTATCTGGTATAGAAGCTTCCATTTTGGGGGAAAATTTTGAATTTCAAATTTTAAGTTTTTAATAAAACTTTTCTTTTAATTAGAAAATATTTTGTATAATTAATTTTGTGAAAATCTTTTGTAAAAATGTAATGGATAAGAGAAAAATATTTTCTTGATCACTAATCATGCTTAATGATTTGTTTGTTCATACCTTAAGTGATTACTAATCTTAGAAATGGAATTTTACGATTAATAATTTGTAAACGTTTAATTTTATCGTAAACGTTTTTACATTTTGTTATTATCAAAACGTTGAGAGGTCGAAAAATATAAATAACGTTTTTAGACATTATTTGTATTAACAATCTCCCCCTTTTTGATGATGACAAAATATAAACTCATTTTGTATAAAATTAATAGTTACACATTATTAATGAGTTTTGTTCCATTTCTCCCCCTTTTTGTCGAATTCAAAAAGGATGATCGTCGAGTAGTTGTAGGAAGAAAGAAATCGACGATATCAAGACTCCCCCTTGATGTATGCTCCCCCTTGTTCGGGGCACCAAGGGATCGATCTTACGAAAATTGTTTGCTACAAAACAAAGTTAGAAATACAAGTGCAAGACAAATATCTTTTAAGCAACACATTATATTTAAGTCACCCAAAAGAGAGTTTCATTCAACAATCAAGAAACTCATACAATAGCAAATGCAACTAATACATTCATACAACATAAAATAAAACTAGATCTAATGCGAGCTAAGACAAATTCATATAATATTTGTATGAATCATTACAATAGAAAGTAGATAATCACAAAGACATAATAAGTCATAGATCTACACTAGTGAATTCTTGAAGAGTAGAAGATGCCATAATCAAAAGATGGAAGGTCGATTATTTAAGTAGATTAATCATATGAGAATGATTAATTAAAGAGGGAAAAAGAAGGGGTTGGTGACACATGATTTGGAGGGGCACGAGTTTGAGGTATAGGAC
This sequence comes from Tanacetum coccineum, assembly GCA_026074375.1. Taxonomy (NCBI): domain Eukaryota; kingdom Viridiplantae; phylum Streptophyta; class Magnoliopsida; order Asterales; family Asteraceae; genus Tanacetum; species Tanacetum coccineum. The sequence goes on along the minus strand of BQNB010005220.1, from coordinate 78,501 downwards.
GGGTAAGAAGAAAGTGAATGAAGTTGATTTCATTTCTAAAGGAGTGGAATTGGTATCTAGAAAACTTGCAACAATGACAAAAACTTAAGTGAAATTAAACTTGAGCATGAGAAGGAGGATGGATTTGTTGTGGTGGTGGTGAAGGTGGTGCATAAATGTAGGCATTAGATGGATTAGTGTGTGAATCAAGGATGGTAGAGATGTTGTGGAGCTGGTTGATCATTTGATCTCTTAAGGGATTGTTGATGGCGGTGAAGGAGATTGTAAGTAGACTCTTGGAGGAAGTGGATGTGAGTCATTTTGGGAAGGAGGTGATGATTTTAGAGTGGATGTTTTGCGTTTCCATACTTGTCTTACCGACATTCTTGGTTTTCTAGAGAAGTTGGAATGGTGGTTTGAGCAAGACATTGATGATGAAGAAGAAGAGGATTAAGAAGGTGAGGGTGGTAGTAAAGTATAAGAATTTGATAATTTAAATAATGGAAAGGATAGTATAACTTGGCAAAGGATGGTTTGGATGGAAGAGGATGCCAAAAATGGTTTAGCTAAACAGGGAAATGAAAGCTTGAGAATGTAGGTAGGAGGTCAAAGATACTGAAAAAGAGGCAAACTCAAAAATTTTGTTCCCCCTGGAGGCGGTCCCATATCACCAGGCGGTCCCAAATATATTGGGGAGGGCACCGGGTAATTAAGAGGGCCGTTTTCTGGAAGAAAGAAAATTTCCAGTTTTCCCTTTTTCTTAAATCTAGTGATTTTGGCATCTACCAAATTCAAGAATCAACTAGTTCAAGCAATAATATGTTGTCCTCTTCTGGCATACAAATCATTTAGCAAGTAGTGGCATTGTTCGTATGTCATATTCATAAAATTTGCTAATCATAAAACGTTGATAAGATTGAGAAAAACATCCAAGTCAAATGTAATTTGTCATTTGCCATTCCTAGTCCGAATAACATATGAAAAGACATGATGTATAAAACATGAAATATAATAATAATAATAATCTCTTAGTAGTTATGCCAACATTTTCACTTCCGTTTCCACCCATCATGTTCTTGAGAGCTTGTCCAATTGACCTTAACCCTTCCCGGTGAGCATCTCGTTGTTGGGTTTGAAGATTTATAGTTTCGGAGAAATAGGTGTTCAAATTTTGACTTTCATGAAGAGGGTTTTGACGGACTCTAGAGACATCATTGGATGAGGAAAAGACGTTTTGAGATGGAGAGGAAGGATTGGAATGAAATTATTCATCATCATTTTCATCAATGGGATCATCTAACGAATGAGATGAGGATGGATGATTTAGAGTGGTGAAGGAGGAGATAGCATTTGACTCACGAGGTCTTTTCTTACCACAATCCGATCGCGTCTTTCGCTCATAGTGAGGAGCGATGGGATGCATGACTCGATCATGTGAGATATATAGATCAATTGCTAGCTTAGGAAAGACGGACACAACATGTTTGAACAATCTAGTCAAAAGCATTCCATAAGGTAGGAGTTCCTTAGGTTTGCTTCGAGTCTTTTCCATTCTTTTGAGAATGAAGAATGCTAGATTGTATCGAGTAGAGGTTTCAATGCAATAAAGCATATGACAAAGACACACGGAGACATGATCCTTATGACCTCCTAGACAAATGGCATTTTCACGAATAATATCAACCCATGGTTTCATATGAGGTTGAATTTCGTGATTTAAAATTTCATTTTTGTCGACGATAATGGTTTTATTGTTTTTACTACGAGTGACTTGACCTTGTCTAGGAATTTGAATGAAGAGCTTGACGACACTTGGAGACAGAGGAGTGGTTTTATAACAACCTTTACTCTGAACACTTATTGACAAGTAGTCGAGTGACCACATGTCTGTGTATGATGCATGACCTTTGAACGTTATCTTTAGGATTTGACCAAATTCCTCAAGAGTGAGAGAGAATGACTTACTTTGTATAACAAAGTTGACCACAAAATGACCCGTGAAGTTATAATCAAAAGTTAGTTAACTATAGACTCGAGAACAAAATGAGGATCAATTTGTTCGTTTAAGTTTAACAAACAATCAAAGTCAATTGATTAAAACTTAGCACGGATATGACTTATGTTTTCAAAGTTTTGACTCACAACCCTATCCTCATGAAAGTATCGATTTTCGAGATTTGCAATTGTGTTTCTTAGGGGTTGATTAAATTCATTTGATATGAGTGGAATGTAGTTTTGGGTCTTTTGATGATCTAGTAAGGTAATTGGAGGCATTATTACCTAAAATAAAACAATCAAATCATACTTTAATATCTTACATATGTGTTGATATTTTGAGTTTGTGCCTAGTGTGTGCCTAGATGTGACAAATGTGGAGTAACGATTAACTCGACCTAAAAATTAAAATCCTCAAAGTTAATCCAAACGCTCCTTAGTTTGATTTTGCTCATCCAAACAAGTCGAAAAATACATATGAATTGTGTATCTCGAAATTTGTTCATGAGATCATTATGCATGTGTTTGAAAACATTTTTAAGTTTTATTGACAATGCATAACCATAATTTCATTATGTTCCTAACGTGAGTAATTTGAAAATAAAATTGGGTTTTTGGTTCAAAATTAATTTTTCAACAAATTCACTAATGTATACAAATCTGATGTCTATGGGAAGCATATTAGTTATACATTGTATCCTAGTAGTCTTAATTGTACAAAATTGAAAGAAAAATGAAAAACCCCAATTTTAATTTTTGTGTTCATCATGAACTCTAGACTCAAATTGAAACAAAATAAATGAAATGACTTACAATTGATGATCTTTAAGATATTGTGAGTGATTATAGGTGTTGATTTGATCTTCAATTATAGTTTTAGTGGTTGATTTTGAGTTTTTGGGGTGTTGTGTTCGTGTTCGTCGCTTGCAGAGAAGAATGGGTATGTTTGGTTTTGTGTTTTGAAAATTTTTAAGTTAAGTGTTCAATTTTAGTATCTGCTGATGGCGGTCCCATATCGTCTGGCGCTCCCAGATATATTGGGGGCCGCCTAGGGTATGGGGGCGCCCTCAGTGAGGTATTAGACTTAATTTTTGGCGAAAATTTTACAAATAGGAGTGACATTTTAATTTGCATTTCGAGAATTAAAAATGCTTAAGGTACTTCGGATGAAGTATTTAAGTTGTCATGACACGGAATGGAACACGGACTAGAATTGAGACAGAAGAAAGAGAAGCGGACTAGTATGATTTATGGAATGTGTTCCATCATTCCTAAACTAAGACGTAGATAATTAAACAATTTACGTTTGAAGGGGTTTCGTAAAAATGTCGGCGATGTTGTCGACGGACGGCACTTTTTCGATTGAGATATGTCCTTTCTGGACATTATCATGAAGAAAGTGGTGACGAATTTCGATGTGTTTGGTTCAAGAATGTTGCACTGGGTTTTTGCTAAGGTCAATCGCGCCTTTATTGTCGCACATGATCGGGACGTCGTCGAGTCAAACATCGTAGTCGATAAGAGCTTGTTTCATCCATAGTGCTTGTTGACATGCCTTTCCAGCGCTTAAGTATTCGGCTTCGGTAGTAGATATAGCAAGAGCGGTTTGTTTCTTCGAGAACCAAGATTTCAAACAACATCCCATGAATGTACAAATACCGCTAGTGCTCTTTCGATCCACATAATCTCCTACATGATCAGAGTCGTCATATACTACTGTTTCTATGCCGGTCCCCTTAGGATACCATAATCCTAAGTGCATAGTGCCTTTAATGTATCGGAAGATACGTTTAACTGCTTTAAGGTGAGAGGTTTTGGGAGCCTCTTGGAAGCGGGCACAAAGGCAGACACTAAACATGATATCGGGCCTACTTGCCGTTAGGTATAATAAACTACCTATCATGCCTTGATACTTGGTACTATCTACCGACTCACACTCTTCGTCTTTCGTGAGTTTGGTATCGGAGGACATAGGGGTTTTCATTGGTTTAGATTCTTCTAAGCCAAATTTCTTAAGCATTTCTTTAATATATTTAGATTGATTAAAGAAAATACCATCTTCCATTTGTTTTATTTGCAGTCCAAGGAAGAAGTTAAGTTCACCCATCATGCTCATCTCGAAACGTCATGCATGATTTTGGCAAATTCATCACACATATCTTGACAAGTCGAACTGAATATCATGTCATCGACATATATTTGAACGATTATGAGGTTTGAACTTCTCTTCTTAGCAAAAAGAGTGTTATCTACCATTCCCATTTTATATTCATGTTTACTAAGGAAAGCTTTTAATCTATCATACCAAGATTTAGGAGCTTGTTTAAGGCCATATAAAGCTTTCTTTAGTTTATAAACATGATCCCATTTTTCAAAGTCAATGAATCCTAGAGGTTGTGCCACGTATACCTCCTCATTGATAAAACCGTTCAGGAGTGCACTTTTTACATCCATTTGGAATAGTTCAAAGTCTAAAGCACAAGCATAAGCTAATAGTATCCTAATTGACTCAAGTCTAGCAACTGGGGCATAAGTTTCATCATAATCGATGCCCTCTTATTGATTATAGCCTTGAGCAACTAACCTAGCCTTATTTCGAGAAACAATACCGTTCTCGTCTAACTTATTTCTAAACACCCACTTAGTTCCTATAATTGTCATATTCCTAGGTTGTGGAACTAACTCCCAAACGTCGTTAGCAATGAATTGATTTAATTCTTCTTGCATAGCGACTATCCAACTATCATCCGTTAAGGCTTCATTCACATTCTTAGGTTCTATAGTTGATATAAAACAAAAGAAGTTACTTTGGTTTTGGGCTTGTGATCTAAGGGTTCTTTGGTTAAGGTTTCCTATGACATTTTCTAATGGATGGTTCCTAGATTCCTTAATATTGACTATTTCGTCAATCTCTAAAGTTTCATCCACAATGTCACTTTCTAGGTTTTTCTTTTCGGTAACCTTAATTGCTTCTTCTTCATCTAAGTCATCATCCACCAAGGGTGATGTCTTAGAGGGTGGAGGAGTTTCATCGAATGTCACGTTAAGTGATTCTTCGACTTTCCTAGTGTGTTTATTTAGGATGATGTAGGCTTTACTATTTTGAGAGTAACCTAAAAAGATACCTTCGTATGACTTTGGGTCAAACTTTGTAAGGTAGTCTTTTGTGTTTAAAATGAAGCACTTGCTTCCAAACACTCTAAAGTAATCTAACGTAGGTTTCCTACCTCTTAAAAGTTCGTAGGGTGTTTTTCCTAAGATGGCTCTAATTAGGATTCGGTTGAGAATGTATGTTGAAGTGTCTACTGCGTTACACCAAAACTTTTGTGGTAACGATTGCTCATTCAACATAGTCCTACTCATTTCTTAAAGTGTCTTATTTTTCCTTTCAACCACGCCATTTGATTGAGGAGTGCGTGGAGCTGAGAAGTTATGTGTAATACCATTGGCATTACAAAACTCTCCAAATTGCACCTCATTATCAAATTCCCTACTGTGGTCGGTTCTTATTGACACTATTGTACATCCTAATTGGTTTTGAATTTTCTTACTAAATATTTCAAATTGATCGAAAGCTTTGGTTTTGTCTTTAAGGAATCTAGTCTAAGTATACCTAGAGTAGCCATCTATTATGACTAGGGTGTAGTGGTTTTCTCTGTAACTCCGTACGGCAGATGGACCGAAGAGATCCATATGAAGGAGTTCTAAGCATCTAGTCGTTGAGACTATATTCTTAGCCTTATGACTAGCATGAGCTTGCTTTCTAATTTTGCAAGCATCACAGAAGTGTTGATCAAACTTAAGCTTAGGTAAGTTTCTAACTAATTCCTTAGATGCTAACGATTGAATGAGACACATATTCGCATGACCTAATCTCCTATGCCACAATGTGGAGTTTTCATTAATCGTTGCTAGACAAATTTTATCTTTATGCTTATTTCCTAAATTCATCACATATAAGCCTTTCTTCCTAATGCCTCTACTATGACCTTACCATCCTTAGTAATTTCACTATCATGTTCAGAGAAAGTTACTCTGCATTTATTATCACATATTTGTCCTATACTTAACAAGTTAAATCTTAAGTTATCTACATGCTCTACATTATTTATTTTGAGAGAGTCATTTGAAATCGTACCTTTGCCAATGATGTTACCGCGAAGATTGCTACCAAAAATAACATTACCTCTGTTGTATAACTTGTAGCTTGAAAAGAGCTTTCGGTTACCCATCATGTGTTTGGAGCATCCGCTATCCTTTATCAGCTCATCGGGTTCCAAGTTGACTCCAAGGCATATCTATTTATATAAGGCAATATCTTAAACATTTGGTCCCCAATATCTCATGGGTCTAAAGTTGTTAGTGCTAAACATCCCTTGCATTTGATGCAATTGGTTGGGATGTAGAAATGGAAGATATATTTCCCATGGCATGTAACTTTGTCATGGGAAGTTATTCCAAGTTGCAAGAAAACCACGAGGTTGATTTTGTAGACCAATGTTTCTTTTTGGTTGCGGTGTTTTAGGACGATGATAATTATTTATGACTCTTCTATATATTTATGGTAACTAAGCATACCGAATGGACTTATCGAGACATATTTATAATTAATTATTATAAATATTTACGTAAATAGTATAAATATATTGTACTAAGATATGAGTTCGATATGGTATCTTTTGGAGTTAAGTTGTTAATCATCACACCACTAAAATGTTTAAAATAATCGTACAACGCATCTAACTTCTATGCATCAAACATGAAAACTGTTTTGAAAATGAATGATTTAAAATGGGACATTAATTGGACTAGGTCGTGTGCAGACGTCATTGTTATTGCTTATGTGATTGAGATTTGGTTTCTAAAGGCTTGCTTGAGGTGAGTTCTCGTAGCCCCATTTTTCTACTGTTTTTCCATTAGGGGAAAATGATACTCAAATGTGTTTTGAACTGTTTTCTTTAGAACTGTGCGAAACGTGGTTTTGTTTTTAGGACAATTATGTGCTTATGATTGCTATGTGAATATATGTGATGTAATTTTACTTGCATGTACTGTGTTTGGTATGTCAAGGGTTGTGATTTTACTTGCGTGTACTGTGTTTGGCATGGCAAGGGTGATTGGCAAGGAATTGCCATGTCTATTGTGGTCCTGCTAAATATAGTGTCACGCTGGTAGTGACTCTTTTAGGTGCGTAAGTGACATATTGTGTTTTCATGTCTAGCAGGGATGCTAGGGCATGGTGATCGACTAGCGGTAATGCTAGGTCATGTTACATGATTAGCGGGGATGCTAAGTCATGGGTGATTTGCATATATTCACTGTCATATTGCACTATTGTCCAATGTTTAGATGATTGGCACATCTTTTGGGTTTAAGGTCAAACCTACGAGCGTACCAACATTATTGTTGACGTTTTCAAGTATCATTTTCAGGTGAAGTGAAAGATGAATAGTTTGGTGATATGTGATAGCAGGCTTAGAAGTATCCCGTGTGGATTTTTCATGTGAAGCTTTGCTTGTTTATTTGTTTGATTCTTAGTATTTGGGAGTTTTGGTTTAAGTTTGGATTTGGACCCCTGTGTGGGAAATTGGAATTATAAGAGATTATGGATTTGCTTATGATTTGAGACATCACTTAAGGTTGTTTGAGGTTGAGGGTCTTCGTAACACTTAAAGTTTATGCATTGTAGCTTTTCTCTATATTGTATCTTGTGTTATGATTGATCATTATGTTGCATTCCTGAGTTTCCGCCATTTCTAGGGTGTGACAGATGAATATGGACCCGTATGTGGAGACTATTAGCCTGTATTAGTGTTTATATTTGTATTGGGCTCAAGCTCGAGTCTAGAATGATCCTTGTATTTATTTATATTGTACCAAATATTGATGAGGAGATATACAGGTTATTCACCACATTACATGGTATCGAGTCATACCACCGATCCACAACAAAAACCCTAAAACAAACCCTACACTCGTTCTCTTCTTTTTCTTTTAATTTGTGTTAGTGATTTGTGCTAGGTCACAAATCCACACACACGTTACTGTGTTATTCGTGCTTGAAGGTTACGAATTGGTTAGTTGTTATCTTGCTCACTCTACTTCCTCTTTACATCATTCACGTCACAACCTTTACACATCATACAAACCCTAATATTCTAACCCTACCGCATACGTCACCATGACAGGTTCTGATTCTACCCTATCCTTCTTTCGGATAAACTTTCAATAGTTACCCATAATCATCTTCTGGCAAGAGTTCCTGTCAAGCTTGATCTCGACCACTGGAACTACGCCTCATGGGAATACATTTTCGACAAACATTGTCAAGGTTATGAGGTGGGTAAGTATATTCATGGTGTCTCTACTAAAGCATCCAGAAGCACTCCTACGCCCTTTACTCCGGAAGAAATTAAGGTGGACACTATTGTTTTGTCATGGATCTTTACGACAATCTCGGAATCACTTCAAACACGGTTGTTTGTGGAGCATCCACGATCTGCCAAGGAAGCATTGGATATCATTATGGATATTTTCAAAGATAACAAGCGGTCTCGTACCATTGGATTGAAGGCGGAGTTACGGTCGATACAAATTGGTGATATGACTATAGATACCTATTTTAGGAAGATCGAGTCGATTGCCACAATCTTGACCACTCTTGGATCCTTCGTTATTAGTAAAGATGTGGTTACCTTTACGCTCGAAGGCTTGCCCGATAAGTATGCGCATGTTTGTGGCATTATTACACATCGGGAGCCTTTTTAGGACCTTAAAACGGCTCGATCAATGTTGACTACCAAAGAGATGCGGTTATGGTCCAAATCACTCTCTGTACCCGTGGATTCTTCATCCTCATCTCCTATGGTTCTTATGGCCAAACCAGGTAATTCTCGATGCCCTTCTAATCCTCAATTCAAGTCATGGAGGCCTTGTTATAACATTGCTAAAGGTTCATGTCGGTTTGGTGAAACGTATAAGTATGTTCATGATGCTCAAGTGAAGTCGGGTACCAACAGTAGGGTTAATAATGTTTTGGGTAGTGCATCTAATAGTTTTGATAATACCACTAATGAACTTAAGGTTAAATTGTTAAGTCAGTTGGGAAATATAGGTCTAAATTGCTCACCAAATGTGGCGTCTAATACTCCTGGGGTTACGAATACGCATGCAGTTCCACATAACAGCCCTGTTGCTTATCAAGCAGGCCCATCTACTTATCCTGGCCCAAGTTATGCTCCACCAAGCTTTGAACCATTATAGGCCCAACAACCTTATTATTACACCCCTACTAGCCCAACCCAGCCTACTTCTCTACCAAGTCAGCCCGCTACTACTGCCCAGCCTAACTGTCCACAAATGGGCCCTATGTTTTTTGCATCATCGACCCAGCCCACATGTACTACGGGTTAGACTGTAGCTCAACCCGGGAGTGCGGGGTCTACAGTCCTCTCGGGTCAAGCGACCACTTTACCACATGCTTTTAATGTTGTGACTCTTCAGGATCCTGTTAGTGGTGCTTGGAACATGGATACAGGTGCGAGTTCTCACCTTAATGCTTCCATTAATAGTCTTAGTGATTTTTTTGTTGGTGCAACATTGACTAGGATCTCCTTTATGTTTTAACGATGACAAATAAAATTCGCAAAACGTAAAATCACAAATGGTAGCTTAAATCCGCAAAACTAGATTTCACCATCTGGCACACTGGGCACGCGTCAGCGCGTGGCCAGCGCGTCACACGCGAAATCCGTTTTACGGATTTAGCTATTATCGGCTTTTCTCTTACTTGACACATGTGGAAACTTCAATAAAGGTATGTATATGATAATTGAGCATTTGGGAACACTCTAAATGAGGTTTAGACTTAGAGAGGAGCAAAAATGAATCCTCCCATTTTTCTATAAAATGCCAACTCAAATCTTTTATTAAATGCCTCTAACCAAGGCCGAGACTTCTTTCTAAACCTAGTATGATCATATTTTAAACATACCAACAAGCAAAAGTAATCATTTGACCTTAATCCGAATTTACGTTGTTCCTAATCACGTAACGAGTTTTACTCCCTTATTGGTCAAACTAAGTCAAAGGTCACTTTGCGTAAACGCATCCTTTATGGGATATGCTTTACTTAAGATGCAAAGCACTTAGCTTGTTTGCATCAAGATGATTAGTGATTAAATCCATTGTTGATTATCATGGATTAAAGTCTAAATGACTAATTGAGTTTGTGGTATTTAGAAGTAAATTATACTTTGACTTTTCTCACTTCCTTACCCATACAAATGTTTTACAAACTCACATATATTCCTCACATGTACGAGTCCACACTTCTCATACTCAATCCTTCTACCCATTCTTCCCAATCACTTGTTTACTCTTCTTACCCAACAAGTGATTTCATCTCTTCCACATACACTCCAAACATCTTCTTCCTAAACAATCTCATAATCACATTTGCCCACTCTTTTCTCTCTTATTGGCAATGTGATTATTTACCCAAATCAATCCTTTAATTTCATCTTTATCTTCATCTTCATCTACAAACCTTCATACACATAAACCTTCACCAAATAAACCTCAAACCTTATCCTCCATATGCCAATTCACATTCCCTTACACAATGTACTTCTCTTGTACTTGTTGTACCTGTATGTTCCTTACATTCCCAACCAATATCTTCTATATCTTTTCAAAACATTCTCCACCACATATTCCCTATTTACCTTCTTCTCCATACAATTCAAATTACACACACTCACACACATTTTCATCTTAACCCTTGATCAAGCCATGTCACCAATCCAAGTTCCCACACTCTTCTCCTCTCCACCCTTTGATTGCTTTTTAAACTAACATAACATACACAACAAACAACAAATATAACAAACACACTTTTACCTCTTCCCTTGATCAAGCCACCTTATCAATCCAAACTCCCTCATTCTCTTCTCAACCATTGGATTTATACTTCATCTTAAACAAACACAACTCTTCTCACAAACATTCACTTCTCACTTACACAACAAATACAACTTCTTTCTATCCTTGATCTTGCCACTTAACCAAGTATCCTCTTCACATCCCCACCCTCCATTTCAAACAAGATCAAGAGCTCCTTTCCATCACATCATGACAACTCACACACAACTCATCCATCCTTATCCAACATGTGTGTAAATGAATTTGAAATTCAAATTTCAAATCTTTCCCCTATTTCTCTCCAAGCAAAAAATATTTCAAGAATATTCTCTTGTACCCTAACTAGAAATTTCAAATATTTAGTTGGATCTCAACTAAGCTAGTTAGACTTTAAGGAATACCTAAAATACCCCTTTTAGATAATTCTTTTCTCTCTTTTCATTATCGGATAAGCAAAATCCTTTTAATACTTCACAAACATTTTTATAAAATGGCTATTTGAGTTGGTTGACCTTGAGCATAAGAATGATTGAAAGGTCATAGCATGAAGTACAATTGGGGGGTTTAACAAGTGCGGGTGTTTAAAATTCCAAGTCTCGAAGAAAACATCTTTGGGAATCTGGCGCGCTGGCCACACGCTGAAGCGTGAGCAGCGCGCCAGACACGAATTATTTTTTAACAATTTGTGTTCCTTGGCATATAAATACCCACCCTTGTCCTTTGTATTCCTCATCTCTTGCAGATATTCTTTCCTCTCTTTTCTCTTCTCTAATCCCCTAAGTCTAAACATCAAGTGTTCTTAATCCTCTCATCTATCATCTATTGATGTGAACACATCTCCGTAAGAGAGCCACACAAGTACGTAATCCATACTTGTGTGTTTTGTTGAGGGTCTTCTTTCTTATGCCCTTTCTATTAGAATCGAGTCTCTAGGCTAGGTTAAGACTTGGTTCAACTATATTTTATTTATCCAATCGAGTTATAAGGGAAGCCTTGTATCCGTGGGATCAAGCCTAGATCATTAGGGATCTAGTAGGGGTTTGATAAGCTTCTAAGGGGAAGGCTTCTAGAGTTATAGGTTAAGTCGAATCATGGGTTTTTAGGGGTGGATTTTGAGGGCGGAATACCGTAGGTAGTAACTCTTCTGTGTGAGCGTCAAGCTTTGTTAAAAGTCGGTGGAGTTAAATTGTAATACGGTTTGTAGTCCACCATAAGGATTATACTAGGAATAGTATTGGTGTCGTGGATTCGCAACTGGACGTACGGAAGGACTAAAACCCCCTTCCCGTACCAGTATATATCGTGGTGTCTCTTCTTCTCTCTTCTTCTCTCTATCTACTTATTGTTCTAGTTGCAAAGTAGATTAGTACACCACTCGGCTCTTTCATGACTTGAAGTTTTATAAACTTCAAAGAAGTCAAGAAGACCATATTCACCCCTCCTTTACGGTTCTACATTTTTAATACTTGCATTTAACTATCTGTCTTGGTTAGTGACGGTCATACTATACCCGTCACCAATTCTAGACATAGTATTTTGCCAACTAGTCGTAGATCCCTTCATCTTAATAATGTTCTTATCACCCCCATATTGTAAAAAATCTAATTTGTGTGCGTCAGTTTGTTCGTGATAATATTTGCACTGTTGAATTTGATACGTTTAGTTTTTCTGTTAATGATTTCCTGACTCGTCGGGCGCTTCTCCGATGTGATAGCACGGGGGATCTTTACCCGGTCACATCTCCATATCCCATCCCTCATGCATTTCTTGTGAGTCAACATACGTGGCATCAACGTCTTAGACCTCTAGGAGGTGAAGTGTTACGACGTCTTATTTCCTATAATTTTATTTCGTGTGATAACGAGAAACCTCTCGTTCTTTGTCATGCTTGTCAGCTTGGCAAACAAGTGATGCTTCCATTTGTTAGTTCTGATACTGTGATTACTTCTTGTTTTGACATTATTCACTCGGATGTGAGGACTTTACCCATTCCGAGCCTATCTGGTTTTAAATATTATGTTTTTTATTATCATTATTCGTATTTTGTTTGGGTTTATCCATTAATTAATAAGTATGATGTTCTTTTTAAGTTTTTGTTGTTTCGTAACTATGTTCATACTCAATTTAAGTGTGAAATCAAGTCGTTCCAGTGTGATCATGGTGGTGAATTCGATAACCGTAACTTACATAAACTTTTGCTGACAATGGCATTCAGTTTTTTTTTCATGTCCAAAGACCTCCCAACAAAATGGCAAGTCCGAATGAATGATTCGCACTATCAACAATCTTATTAGAACCTTACTTTTTCAAGCAAACCTTCCACCAACTTTTTAGGTCGAAGCTCTCAACATGGCCACACACTTACTCAATATCTTGCCCTCCATCGTCATTCATAATGACATACCATACACCTGTTTGTTCGGTAAAGACCCGGACTATATCCTTTTACGTACCTTTGGGTGTTTATGTTATCCTCAACTTTATCCCAATAACAAACTTGAACCACGTGCCACACCCTCGATCTTTTTTAGGCACGCTTCCAGCCATAGTGGGTATCGTTGCCTTGAATTAACCACAAACAAAATTATTCTCTCCTGACATGTCACCTTTGATGAAACCGTTTTTCCTATGGCTCTGTTCAACCCAACTTGGCACCTAAATATAATTTTTTAGATGACTCACCCGATATAAACCCCCAACCTCTTCAACCCATTTATGTTCCTTAATACACTAAACCTATGATTTAAATTCAGGCCACACCCCTTAGTACCACCCTACAGCCGAAACTCATATTGATGCCCTAATTTTCCCAACCCAAACCGCGGCCCAAAATATTCATGAGGACCCCATTTCACCCATGGCCCAAACACTTCCCTTTGTGGCCCAAAACAATGAATTACTCCAACAGCCGGATACTCCACCACACATAAACCCGAACCCTGCGTCAGTTCATCCCATGTCACATGTTTTCATGGCGGGACCACTCGTCTTACTCAGCGTCTTAATCTTTATGTGTCTTTGGTTTCTCCCTTACCAAAATCATCTTGTGATGCGTTTAATGATCCAAATTGGCAAAATGCTATGTGTGATGAATATAATGCACTTATTAAAAACAACACTTGGACCCTTGTACCTTGACCCACGAACAAAAATATTGTTCGTTGTATGTGGATTTTTCTCCATAAGTATTTGGCTGATGGCACCCTTAGTGGCTACAAGGCTCGTCTTGTTGTGAATGGTAGTACCTAGTTAGAGGGCGTTGATGTTAATGAGACTTTTAATCCGGTTGTTAAACCTAGTACTATTTAGACTGTTCTTAATTTGGCTACTTCTCGGCATTGGCCGATTCATCAGCTTGACGTCAAGAATGCTTTTTTACATGGTGATTTATCTAAGATGGTTTATATGCATCATCCTCCAAGTTTTAGGGATTCTGAGCATCTTGATTATGTATGTCTATTACAACGGTCTCTTTATGGCCTCAAACAGTCCCCTAGAGCTTGGTTTGAGCGCTTTGCATCTTATATTACTCATATTGGGTTTCATCACTGTCGATGTGACTCATTTTTGTTTATATACAGACAGGGGACTAATACTACTTATTTATTATTATATGTTGATGATATAGTGCTTACTGCTTCTTTTAAGACTTTGTTACAGCAGCTTATTTCATTTATTACATCAGGAGTTTTCTATGACAGATCTCGGTTCTCTTAATTATTTTTTGGGTATTTCTGTCACATGTAGTTCTTCAAGGATATTTTTATCTTAGTGTAAGTATGCTACTGAGATCCTTGAGCGAGCTGGTATGGTTAATTGCAACTCTAGTATGACTTCTGTTGATACTGAGTCCAAACTGGGTGATGATGGTGATCCGGTTTCTAATCCGATATTATATCGGATTCTTGCGGGTTCTCTCTAGCAGGTTTGCCTTTAAATGCATGATCCTCGGGAGCCTTATTTTTCAGCTCTTAAGAGGATTTTGAGATATGTTTATGGTACTTTTGATTATGATTTTTGTTATTTTCATCTTCTATTACAGATTTGGTTGCTTATTCGGATGCAAATTGGGCTGGTTGCCCTACTACATAGAGGTCAACTTTAGTTTACTGTGTATTTCTTGCCAACAACTTATTTTCTTGGTCCTCGGTTTCTCGCTCAAGTGTAGAGGCAGAGTATCGTGGTGTTGCCAATGTTGTTGCTGAGACTTGTTGGTTAAGGAATCTTTTATGTGAGTTACACACACCGTTGTCTTCCACTACTGTAAACCCGCCCCGAGGAACATCGGATTGGGCAGCGGAAATTAGCAATTTGGTGTTACTAAATAGCATCCGTCACCACGATAATAGAAAACGTCTCAAATAAGACGTTTACCAAACATGTGTTCCAAATTATTCAGAGTTAAAAGTGCGTTAGGTCCCATAGAATTGTAACCACCGTCTATTACAAACCATGAAAAACATATTGTTTTCAAATAAAAGACATTGTTTTAAACACCACATGAGATATTGTTTTTGAAAGACCGGAACACACAAGAAGTCTTTCCATAAAATCCATCACCATACACGCACGACACCTCCACGCCATCGTTGCCTTCAGCCTTGATTACCTGGGATAAAACATGTTTAAAACGTCAACAACAAAGTTGAGTGAAATTCATAGAGTTTAAAGTAATCAGTAAGTAAAGATCTTTGAACACATAATTAGTTCTCGGGAAAACAAAGCAACAAATGCAACGTATAGCAACTTCTTTTCTTTCGCGCATTAAGCTCATAACACTGAACGTTAACAATACATATAGCATTTCATATGTTTAAGTGCCCCAAACTAGGTATTATTGTCATATACCTTCTATATTTCTAATAACAAAATGTCTGTTTGACAGGGTGTTCACAAGGATTCAAACCCCGGACAGGGCTGTCAAACCCAATAGATCTATTTAGCGTTCACCCATTATAGGCGATTGATGGTTCATGAATTAAGGGACTTCGACAATAGCAACTTATGCGGAAACAATCTCATATCGGGTCTAGCATACCATAAATCATATGTGTTCGATTTTATAAAACAAACATGTATCCCTCTCGCGGGTTTAAAACATTTAAAATAATTCAAAAGCGAGGGTATGAACTCACCTTAAGCAAAAGATCCAAATCAATTAATCCACAAGCACAATAAGCTTCACGTCTCAACCGCAACCTATATAATACATATATGGTGGCACGTGACTAAAAGTATATTAAATCATATAATGTATATATATGTTTTACTATTACGTATATATAATCATATACTAAAATCTCCAAGTGCGACGCAAAACATTTCACTTGACATATTCATCAATTATTACAACGTTTCTTACAAAGTTTCTATTTTTAGAAAGTTTGCCGAAAGTAAGGATAATATAATCCAAACTTAGCATTTCATCTTAATTTAACTAACATTACGAACCCATTACTTGTTATCAACTATATTCAAAATTATACGCAAGTTTTACTTTCAAAAGTCAAACTTCGTAGTTGACTTTTTACCCCAAAATGACTCAAACTTGACCTGGCCGTAAAATCTTCGTTTTTAGGAGTTACAAGGCCCACCTTATATCAAAACGGACCTTAGAACATCATTTATCATAATCAAAAGCCTAATTTAGATTTCAAAAATTTCTTGACCCGCTATGACTAAGTCAAACTTTTTGGTCAACATAAAGTCATATAAAAACTTATTTTTGACAAAATCTAACCCTTCTAACATGTTTAACTAGCCTATTAACATGTACTAAAACCATCAAACATATGTTCATACTTGTAACACTTTCAAATCAATTTTGCACTTGAATCATCTAGCTACAATTATATATATGCAATAATCATCTAATTAATCAAATAAGAAACATAAACAAGTGCTCACAAAGCTAGAAAAAAGCACAAATTTTGTTTTCCCCTTCCTTTTGAAATTGGACGAACCACAAAGACCAACCAAACAAACTTTTCTAACCAAACCACTTTAATATAACAACAATCTATCACCCTTAAACACTTCCTTATACACCAAATCACTAGAAATTGACCAAAAACCTAACTTCTTAAATAGTCATTGCATGTAAGGTTTCTTTAGTGGGATTTGTAGAGGATTAAACAAGGATTAATATGGTATAAATGGATTTAAATGCATGTAAGTAATGAAATTTTGATGGCAAGATTATGTGTGTGTGTGGGTTTCGAACGGTCAAGAGATGGAGAGGAGCAAGAGATTGAAATTTTTTGTAAAGTGTTAAAATGGAAGTATTAGGTTTCCTTTTATAGAAGTAAACTTTGATCAATTCGCAATTTAGGTCCCTCCTTCTCATAAGTCCTTGCAAGTTTAATACAAATTAGTTATATTTCCTTTACTTAGCCGACCAAACACGGGTAACATCACGTTAATAAATATTTTTAAATCCGTCCTACTAAATATAGTTTAAAACCTTCATGAAAACGTTTAACCTCGTAAAACACGACCTTTAAACACGGTTTTTATAAAAACTCAGGGAAACGACGTAAAATACAAAATTAACATATTTACGCTCTCGGAGCAATAAAATATATTTTTCTGACTTTATTAAATGCTAAAAACAAATAGAAACTAAATCACGGAATGAACTTCACCAATAAATGGAAATTCTCATCAACCACATATAGCATAACGACTATAATTATTTACGTAATTAAGATAACTATCTTAGGCTAAGGATAGACGTTGACCTGAAAATCGGGTTGTTACAACTACGCGTGTTTATTATGATAATATTAGTAATGTGTATTTGTCTTCTAATCCGTTTTAGCATCAGCGTAGGAAGCATATTGAGATCAATATTCATTTTGTTTGAGATTTGGTTGCTGCTGGTTAGGGTCGAGTTCTTCATGTTCATTCACGTTATTAGTATGTGGATATTTACACCAAAGGCTTGCCTTCAGCATTATTTGAGGAGTTTGACACTAGTTTGAGCGTCTGGTGTTCTCCCACTCCAACTACAGGGCAGTGTTAGCCCGTATTAGTGTTTATATTTGTATTCGACTCAAGCCCGAGTCTAGAATGATCCTGGTATGTATTTATATTGTACCGAATATTGATGAGGAGATATACAGATTATTCACCACATTACAGTTACATCTATGCTTGCTAAAACCACCATCTTGTGGAAGACTTGAACTTCTTTTATGGTTCATTGATATGGATATAATTATTGTGCTAAGTTTCTATCTATGAATAAAACTGACTTGTTGGCCATAAGGTACCACCTTTTCAAGTTTGATTTGTGATTCAAACACATCGAAAAGTTGGGTTTTCTTTAAACATTTGCAATGATATATAATCTTTTGATTTTCTTATCTTATGTTTCCTTTCCTATAAAATAAAATTCAATGAAGGTTGAACCAACTAATATTAAAATATGGCGTAGAAACTTTACTGAATGGGTCCTTGGTCTTTTAATGTATGTTCACATCACTGGAAACCAATTTGAAAAAACCAAAATATAAATTAAACGAAGATATTACACCACATGAAATTATATCTTTATACTAAATGTGGACTTGCTTTTACACACAACATCTACAGTAACCATTATTAAACTATTACAAAAGCTTTTTTATTCAAAATCTCTCTCTCATATTTGCTCTTCATAGTGGGGTTTTTTTGTTATTCTATTATTTTGTGTGAGTGAATCTCTTTGGCAACAAAACATGTACCCAACATTAATTACTCATCAAATCTACCGCCCTACCTCTTCCCCTGTTTTCTTCTACCAAACAAGAAAAAACACACACAAACCAGATCTCTTTCTTCTCTCTCTTTGTATCACCTCTCTTCTCTCTATCTCTTGTTGTACATAATCTAAAAACACGGAAGTTATTGTAGGTATGCGGTTTTTAGGTTTATAATTTATGAATTGTGGTTTATTTATATAATTTTTTATGTACTGTACATATTGTTTTATGTTTTAGTTTTAGTAATCGGTTTTCAAAATTGTTTGTGGGTTTTTGTAGGTTTTTAACAAAGGGGTTTGGAAGTTTACTATGATTTTTTGGGTGTTTGGATTAGCTTATTTTAGGTGGCTTCCAAGATGCCTTTTGGCGTCGACGATTAGATGGCCTTTATTCCATCTTGGGCTGTATATAGAGCTAATGAAGGACGGTATTTGCATCATGCAATTTTGTTCTGTCTTTCTTTTATAGTTTCATTCGTGTATTAAATTATTAATGTAGTTTTTAATTTATGTTGTGTGTTTGAAGTTTTTCTTATGTTGTAACTGAAGTTTGTTAGCCTAGAAAATGACAAACTAAATATACGAAATGGAAAGAAAGTACATGCTTTTTACCAATATCAAGCTTATCTAATGTTTGTTTATGATAATTATTGCTAAAAATGCTTAAATTTTCAAAAAGATGGGAACTTGATTTGTTGTTAGGGGTCTTGGTTAATTTAGTAGTAGAACTTTAAAAGATATGAAATTTGTTGATGGGTAGTTTTTTTAGCATCTGGCTCACTTAATATAATAAGTTGAGTTGGATTATATAGTTTAGCCCAAAATATTTGGTAATGTACAACATTTAAAGTAGTTAAAATTTTGTTTGATAACCACTGTGTGGAACTCGCATAATAATGTTAACGACGGGGGTCCTTAAAGAATTAGTATTTTCTTGGCAGATTGTTGCAGTAACATTGAAGACGAGGAAAAACATCTTTCATTGTTGTTACACTCATCACTTCGTAACCCTAAAGGTATTGTTTTACTTCACTTCACTTTACGCATTGGATTGCTCAGTTTTTATGCTAATGTAGTTTCTTATATCATACTAAAAAAATAAAATTTGTTTTGTTTAGAGGAAACATAATCGGCGTGCCACTATGGGACGACATGGCTAGGTCGTTTAGCAAAGACACCATCATTTCTTTACGTTCACTGGTCATTGTTGTCGTGAGTTCATTGAAGGTTACTCATTATCGAGGTTTGTGCATTCTATATTAACTATTACTTTATGACAGTTACCAGATTAGCAAACAAATTATAAGTGAAGTCAATTTCTGCAGAATAACAAAGATGTTCATATACTAATATTTTATATAATTTATGTTGTCCATAGTGTATAAGCTTTCAAAATTAGAGATGCATGTTTCTTACAGTAGTTTCTAGCGGGCGTATGGAAAAACAAAACAAAAAACAAAGTGTGGAAAGCTGAAATCATATAATTTGTGTAGCTAAAAATCAATCTATTTTGGTTTGGTTTCAGTTTTAAACAAAATCTTAGTTGTAGTCAACTTTTAAGTTCATTTGAGGTGATAATGTTAGGATAAAGCTAGAAATGGGAAGACTCGCTCATATCAAGGTGGATGGAAAATTACGTGCTATTTTCAATTCATGGTGATAATTAATGCTACTGATATAGTTTCCATTTGAGGCGATAGTTACGTGTTTAACCTGAGAAAACACTTAACCCAAACGGGTTGAATTGACACTTTAGTTTTAACATGAATAAAAATTATTGTTTTAATGTTTATTAGGTAATGTTTCTACGGTGCCAAAACCAAGAGGTCTAGCAGCAACAGGTCAAAAGAAAGCTCCTGCTAAGAACAAAGTAAGAAACTGATGTGCTGTCATGTAGGGTTAATTTATTGATTACCAAGTTTTAAATTTATATTTAGCCGACTTATCCTAAAACAACACTTTAACGGGCAGTGTACCCAATCGGGTGGAGTTTTGTGGTAAGTATGGTGTCGAACACTAAGAGCGAGGTCGTTAACCTTATATTCTATCAGTATTTTAATTATTCTAATTAAGTTAATTCTAATTACTTGTTAAACCTATGCTATATACGTTTCTAATTATAATGGGGGGGGTTCAGTCTGAGAGACTGGCACAGGTTTTATGGTGACAATAACCAATTCTAAACACAATAAACATGCAAGAAAACAATCAGAATATAAAAGAGCGGTACAAGCCAAATGATAGAAAACCGTATTAGCCATATTAAATCCGATTAAACGCTGGTTTGTTTATATAGTGCAATGATTTCTTATCTCGAAGCGACATATCATGCTTAAGACTTAGGCGGGACATCATTCTAAGACCTAGACACGTTGAATCTTGTCATAATTAACGTGTAGAAAACTAGAAGGGGGGTTGAATAGTTTACCGATTTTTATATTTTATGTTTAGTTTGATTATAAAACTTAGATTTGACTTTATGTGAATTCATAATGTGCACAATATGAACAATTTAACTAATCAAATAAGTAATGACAAGATATAAAATAAGTATGAAAGATAAGAGATAAGGGATGGAAAGATCAAACCTCAACATAAGGATTTATATTGGTTCAGTAACGAAGCACCTCTTCACCCTACTCCACTCCCCGAGCACCAAACTCAAGAGTTTTCTTCACTATGTCAAGAAGCTCCCTTTAGGCCGAGAAAACCATACACAACTAAGCTTACACCAATTTTCGACTAACCACACTACACATCTTTTCTTCACTTCACTTCAAAACTTTATAACGATTCACACTACTATCACGACTAACCACACTACTTCACAACGATTCACAACTTCACTTCACTACACACCTTTTCTTCACTTCAATTCACAACTTTACCACACAACTTCGTCATAACCTTTCTATACTTCCCTTCACAACTTCACTTCAACTAAACACTATCTTGATCACACCAATCTAACACTACTTCTAAGATCACCCCGATCTAACTATACTTACAATGATCATCACAATCTACTTAATATACACAACTACGATACACACATTCACAATATACACAAATAATTTACAAGATATAATACAATTACAACAAG
Source organism: Tanacetum coccineum (assembly GCA_026074375.1). Classification (NCBI taxonomy): domain Eukaryota; kingdom Viridiplantae; phylum Streptophyta; class Magnoliopsida; order Asterales; family Asteraceae; genus Tanacetum; species Tanacetum coccineum. Next base: position 56,758 of record BQNB010005220.1, on the reverse strand, counting down.
ATTATAAGGACACACACTAAGCTATAATACTTCTTCACTTGATGGTAGGAAGTATTCTTCTCTTGCACTTGAGGATCAAAGCTTGGATCACTTGGAAACAAAGCTTTATGATTAAATGATCAAAGGATTGTAGGTGATATATAAACTGATTTAGAACAGAAAGAAAGTATGTGCAAAAGGTGAGAAAATCAGTGGAGAATAGTCCAGTATTTATAGGCCAGCTGAGTTGACTTTTTGTCTGGGCGGTCCCCTTAATTAGGGTGTCGGTCCCCTTAAAATTAAGGGGGCCGCCCTTTATAATTAAGGGGGCCGCCCAGCCTAGACTTTTTTGTCTTTTCTGGGGGGAGGTGTTTTCTGGAACATTTCTAGCCATTTTTGGGTAGAAAATTTGAATTCAAAATATTTATTTGAATAAATCATTTCTTTTAAATCTAAAAATGTTTATGTAAAAGATATAAAAAGGTTTATGACATTTTTATAAAAAGTGTGAGGTTAAATAAAAAATCCTTTGATCATGAAATGCATTAAGCATTTGTTTATTCATACCTTTAAGTGATTAAATTTTCAAAATGAAAATTTACTACTAATTACTTGTTTACTTTTAATTTTTCATTAATCGTTTTTACATTTTGTGATCATCAAAACGTAGAGAGGTCGAAAAATATTAATAACGTTCTTAGACATTAAATGAAACATTAGTTTTAAACAAGTATTTAGTGAGTTTATTTCCATTTCTCTCCCTTTTTGTAGAATCAAAAAGGCTTCGCCGATAAATATTAGTAGAATTGACGGAAAAAAATTTGCTCCCCCATGATGTGTACTCCCCTCGTTCGAGGGCACCAAGGAATCGAGCTATGGTAACTTTGCTACAAAAAACAAGTTAGAGGAACAACACTGATGTTTCTAATATATAGCAAAGAAAGGAAAAATGCAAAAAAAAAAGACACTTTAAAGCATAATACCAAAGATCATTCATTAAACATAGAAATTATGTATATGACATAATCATGCATACATCAAATTTAAATAATATGCTTGAAGCATATTAAAGTAACATACATAAAATTTAAAATACAAAGGTCCTAATATTTTTAGATTGCCATAGGAAATCATTGGACTTGTTTGCAAAAGGATAGGGTTGGTCATTTATTTGAAAGCGAGAAAAAGTCAAAATATATCATGCTTAGTTGGTTGTTGGTGGAGAGTTTGGAGCGGAGGTGGTCGTTGGAGGATAGTCTCGATGAACTTGAGGTGGTGGTTGTGGTCGAGTAAGAAGAAATTCAATCCAATTGATATCTTCACTTAGGGTTAGGAATTGTTTTTAGGTAAAGATGCAACAAGGACAATAGCCAACATGTTGTTCAACTTGATCCAAGTTGAGTTTAGCGAACCGACTATCAATCATCCTTCTCTTTTTTGATGCATTTTCTATTTTTTCATTTTTTTTCATAACATAAATCTCGGTGCAATTTCACCGTCTTCACAATCATAATTCATCCGGATAAATTTTTTCTTTTCTACTTCGTCTTCGGACATAATACATAATCACGAAAGTAGCAAAATACATGAGCTACATATTTTCCTATTGCATTGTGCAATTTCCCAACCTAACCAGAGATAGAAAATTTTACTTTGACACAGAAAATACAAAACTTTACACAAAAGCAACTAGCAACTTGATTAAGTAGGCTTAATCTACAGGGTAGGCTAAGGTGTAAAGGTGTAACAAAATAGACATTTGGTGTGAAAAAGACAGGAATGGCTCAACTTTTTCTAAGGATCTTAATCTTATAGTGAGAGTAAGCAAAGGGTTACACGGGGTTTAACTAACCAGTGTAGTTAGTTATTTTTACAACATTTAGGCTTTTTGGTGTAATTCCAAAAATTACCAGGTAAAAAAAATGTCCTCCATCTAAGTCCATAGTACTCATCATTGTGGTCTCGAGTGATATATCAAGCCAAGTTCTAAAGTCCACTACATCACCAACACACTCATAATTTTTGTGGAATTTTTAGTAAACATTTGGAAACGGAATAGGCTTAATTCTCCACAATTTTTGGTATTAAACGGTTATAAATGCCAAGATCATGTATCTAAATTTTGTTAACCAAAAGTTATGCTAAAAAAAAATTAAATTTGGCATAATTGAGTTGTAACTAGCAATCGCTACTTTCTCAAAATGGAGAAAAAGATGTCAGTAGAAAATAGAGATGTAAACATGAGGATATTCGAATTGTTACTGTATCAGTTGATAAATATGCCGTATTTAATTAATGTGAATACGCCGTATGAATCTGTTGAATGTTAGTACATCGTATTGAGGTTACAGAATACGCCATATTGTTTGGAAGAACAAATACGTTGTTTAGATTGTAAAGATCAATACGATGTTCTGAGTAGAAAGGTCGATACGTCTTATCCAACTAGTGGATACGGCATATCAGTTGATCTATCAAAATAGAATACTAAAAAAACAATTACATAATGCGGGAATATAAACACATAATTAAATCACACAATTAAATTAAATACAAACAGAATTAAATTACACTAATTAAATTATTCTAAGATAAAGGTTAGAAATACTAATGAAATTAAAGGTTAAACTTTTTCACTCTCCAGAAACGGCGCTAAAAACTTGATGTGCAACGGCGCCAAATACACGAGTAAGGTCAATTTATTGATTACCAAGTTTTAAATTTATATTTAGCCGACTTATCCTAAAACAACACTTTAACGGGCAGTGTACCCGATAGGTAGAGTTCGTGTAAGTAAAGGTGGCCGAATCACTAAAGCGAAGGTGTCTTAACCTTATATTCAATCAGTATTTTAATCTAATTAGTTAATTCTAATTACTTGTTAAACCTATGCTAAACCTAATTCAATGGAAAGGGGGGGGGGGTTTCAGCCTTAGATACTGGCACAGGTTTTGTGGTGACAATAATCAATTCTAAAACACACTAAACATGCAAGAAAACAATCATAAGATAAAAGAGCGGTACAAGCCAAATGAATAGACAACCCGATTAGCCATATTAAAAATTCCGATTAAACCTGGTTTGTATCTAGTGCATATGATTTATATCTCAAGCGGCATATCATTCATAAGACTTAGGCGGGACATCATCCTAAGACCTAACACGTTGAATCCTATCATAATTAACGATCCACATAAGCATGCCTTTAGTTATTATAAATCTCTCTAGGGATTAAAGCTGGTGATCTTGTTAAACCTAGCCCAATCGAGACTTTACCACTTACTGTTTGAACGGGATTTATATACTGGTATTTAACTGTTCAAGTCTTTATTAATTAATTAAGAACATACTTGTTGAAACATTACGGGTCACCTGCCGGTCCAACTAAGCTCATAATTTAAAGACAAAGATAGAACATTATTTGTGATCCTATTGGTCTAGTAATATAAAACACGATATGGAGAGCTATCCCAGTATTCAATTCACTTTTAGGCATACTAGACCCTCGTTGAATGATAGGTCGCATATTCAAACACGTAGACAAGTATCATGTGATAAACATAATTAAACTTTTAACGATAAATTAAGAAATTAATTTTAAAACAAACCAAACATTAAACCTTTATTAAGATGGCTAATACCCTAGGGTATTAGCCCATAACCATTGTAATTATACAAGCGTGATCAAATAACCAAGGTAAACTAAACGTTTTATCGAACGATACCAAAAATTAAATGATTACAAGAGTATAGGAATTACACGGTGTCTTCTATGGAATCGTGATTGATGCTTGACCTTTGGTTGCTCTTCTTTTCTTCAGAAAATCGTCTTTTATGTGTATGGTATAGAGAATATGATTTTGCACACCGAAAAATTGATTTTGAGTATTCTATTTTTAGTGTCTGAAAAAGAATGGATACGCCGTATTGATCTAGGTCAATACGGTGTATAGGGGTGTTTTCCTCGGAGTTCGCAGTAAGTTTATAATCAATCAGATATAACTTCCCAAATTATAATTATTCGCCAAATCTCTAAATAGTTATCCAGCTGGATACGGCGTATGGGGAAACATGGATACGCCGTATTGGGAAGTGAGAATACACGTTTTCTTGTGAAGTCTAGGTGCTGATACGCCATATCTCCTTTTGTGGATACGGCGTATTGAGTAGAATTAATCAATCTTTAAAAAACATCGTTTAAGCTCCAAAAAGTGCGCCTTTTAGCATGTCTTCATAAATCACTCCGTAATTACTGCAATTTACAAATTTAAGCAATTAAGTAACGATTCTTGCAATAATTATATAAAAGTGGATAATTTATTAGGAATAAATGATGGTATAAATGTAACATTATTTGATGTCATCAAATTTCAACGTAGTCGATCCTACTAGGAGTGTGTTAACTTTTATCATATGTTTGACCATTGCTAATAACACAAGCATTATGAACATTTAGACTCAACAAGACATCATCAACACAAGTGTGAATTGTAATATGATGATTGTTCTTTTCGTCTTTTTCAATCGATTTTTGTAATTTCATGTATTGACCATAAATGTAGATTTTGAAAATATCTATGGTCATTTCATTAATATTTTCTTTATCTATTAAAATTCTAATCTCGATTATGTTTATGATTGGAAGTTTTTGATTGGAATGTGTAATGAGAATTAACATCTTTTGAATAATGATTAATTACTCCATTAGATTTCCATTTATGATTATTTTTGGAAGGATAGAGGATCACTATCCATGATGAGTTCCATCATTCCTAATCCTAATCTTAAAAAATTAAATAATTCATGTTTTAAGGGTTTAGTTAATATGTCGGCTATGTTATCTTTGGATGCTCGATAGAAATGTTGCCCTTCTGGACGTTGTCGCAAAGAAAGTGATGACGTATTTCTATATGTTTAGTTCTAGAGTGTTGTATGGGGTTTCTACTTAAGTCTTTTGTGCCTTTATTGTCGCACATAATTGAAACGTTATCGAGGCGTATGTCATAGTCGATGAGAACTTGTTTCATCCATAGTGCTTGTTGACACGCCTTTCCGGCGGATACGTAATTGGCTTCGGTCGTGAAGATAGCAGGGCCATTTGTTTCTTAGCGAACCAAGATGTTAAAAAACATCCCATGAATGTAGCTTTTACGATCAACGTAATCGCCCGCGTGGTCGAAGTCGGCATAAACAATAGTTTCTATTCTGGTTCCTTTCGGATACCATAATCCTAAGTGGATAGTTCCCCTAATATACCTAAATATACGCTTAACGGCTTCTAAGTAGGTAGTCTTAGGATTTTCTTGGAAACGAGCACATAAGGAAACACTAAACATAATATCAGGCCTACTTGCGGTTAAATAAAGTAAACTACCAATCATACCTTGATATTTAGTGTAATCCACATAGTTGGCTTCATCGTCCTTAGTGAACTTGATCTCCGTCGACATCGGCGTCTTGGTTGGTTTGGAGTCTTCCAACCCGAACTTCTTTAACATCTCCTTGATGTACTTGGATTGATTGAAAAATATCTCGTCTTCCATTTGTTTTATTTGAAGACCCAAGAAGAAGTTCAACTCCCCTATCATACTCATTTCAAACTCATCGTGCATGATTTTTGCAAAATCATCACATAAGTATTGACACGAGGAACCAAATATAATGTCATCGACATATATTTGAACTATGATGAGATGTGACTTTTATTTTTTAGTAAAAAGTATGTTATCGACCATTCCTATTGAATACTTCGTTATTTTATATAAATGATTTTTATGTCAATCGATAACAACCTGGGAGCTGCTTGAAGACCGTACAAAGCCTTTTTAAGTTTATAAACATAATTTGGTTTTTCAAAATCAATAAAGCCCGGAGGTTGAGCAACGTAAACCTCTTCGTTTATGAATCCGTTTAGAAAAGCACTTTTTACATCCATTTGGTATAATTTGAAATCATTTGCACAAGCAATAGCAAGAAGTATTCTAATAGACTCTAACCTAGCTACCGGAGCATATGTTTTATCATATTCTATACCTTCTTGTTGATTATATCCTTGTGCCACTAATCTAGCCTTATTCCTAGATACTATACCGTTTTTGTCTAATTTATTTCTAAAGACCCATTTTGTTCCAATGATGGTTTGACTCATGGGTAGAGGAACTAAATCCCAAACATCATTTGCTACAAATTGATTTAATTCTTCTTGCATAGCTACAACCCAACTTTCATCTCCTAATGCTTCATTGACATTTTTGGGTTCTATGAAAGAAATAAAACAAGAGAGATTACTATGATTTTGGGCTTGTGATCTTAATTTCCTTTGATTAACGTTACCTATGACTTGTTCTAATGGATGATTCTTGGACTCCTTAATGTTAACTACTTCATCAACTTCTATCAACTCATCTTCTTTATTACTATTGTTTACTACTTAGTATTATTTTCTATGGCTTCTTCTTCACCAACATCATCATCAACCAATGGTGATAATTTGGTCGGAGGAGGACTTTCATCGAATGTCACGTTAAGTGATTCTTTTACTTTCATTGTATGTTTATTTAAAACTACATATGCTTTACTATTTTGAGAATATCCTAGAAAAATACCTTTGTATGACTTTGGGTCAAACGTGGTTAGATAGTATTTAGTATTTAAGATGAAGCACTTGCTTCCAAATACTTTAAAATATTCTAAAGAGGGTTTCCTACCTCTAAATATTTCATAAAGGGTTTTTCCTAGTATTGGTCGAATTAAGTTTCTATTAAGAATGTAAGTTGAAGTATCAACGGCATTACACCAAAATTTTTGTGGAATAGATTGTTCATTTAACATAGTACTAGACATCTCTTGTAGAGTTCTATTCTTTCTTTCTACTACTCCATTTGATTGTGGAGTACGTGGAGCTGAGAAATTATAAGTAATGCCTTGTGCATCACAATAAGCTCCGAATTGTACTTCATTGTCAAATTCCTGACCATGATCCGTTCTAATAGCTACTATAGAACTTCCTAGTTGGTTTTGAATTTTCTTACTTAATATTTCAAATTTCTCAAATGCTTCATTTTTGGTTTTTAGAAACTTAGTCCATGTATATCTAGAATAATCATCTACTACTATTAAAGTGTATAAATTACCTCCATAGCTTTTGATTGCCGATGGACTAAATAAATCCATATGTAATAATTCAAGACATCTTTTAGTGGAAACCATATTTTTAGCTTTATGACTCGCATGAGCTTGCTTCCTAATTTTGCAAGAATCACAAAAATATTATCATACTTTAGCTTATGTAAGTTTCTAACTAATTCTTTGGATGACAAAGATTGAATTAAACGCATATTTGCGTGACCAAGTCTTTTATGCCATAAGGTAGAGTTATCCACTACCGTGGCGAGACATAATTTGTCTTGAGACTTATTTCCTAATTTCATTACGTATAAACCATTTTTCCTAATCCCGTTTCCTATGATTTTACCATCTTTAATTATTTCACTACCTTCTTCCGTGAATAAGACTCTACACTTATTGTCACAAATTTGACCGACACTAAGTAAATTAAACGCTAAGTTGTCTACGTGTTCTACATTAGATATAGTAAGAGAGTCGTTAGAAATCGTACCTTTGCCTATGATCTTTCCTTTTCAGTTACTTCCAAAGACAACATTACCTCCATCGTATGCTTTGTAGGTAGACAATAGACTTTTGTTACCAGTCATATGTTTGGAGCAACCGCTATCTTTAATCCATTCGTCCGGCTCCAAACACGTTCTCAAGCATACCTATTTCAACAAAAAAAATTCAAGCGTTTGGTCCCCAATATCTCATGGGTCTAAAAACGTTAGTGTTGTACATCCCTTGCAATTGTTTCAATTGATTGGGATATTAAAATGGGATACAATTTCCCATGTGTACAAAACCTTGACTTTTGTTGTTATTCCAATTCATAAGATAGAAGTTTTGGTGAATTATTAGCCGTGATTTTATGTAAAGTGATGGTCATTAATATTTCCGAGCCTTGTATAGGAAAACGTGGTTGACAGGAATTCATTTAAGCTAATTAGGCCTAAGTGTCGGGCTTTAAGCCCATTGGTATTAGGTTCGGCCAAATAAAAGCCCAAACGACTTCATAAGGAGTCCAAGTCTATTGTACTATATATAAAACCCTCCTAGCATGTTAGGAGGGTGTTGGTTCTCTTTCTTTCATTCTCATAATCAACCATTTTTATTTCTTTTATTCTCTCTAGTTCTTTCTCTCTCTAAAAGTCTTATATTTTCATGTGTGATGATTGAAGAATATTAGTAATCTCTAACAACAAGAACTAGAGAGAGAAAGTGGGAAGGTAGGAAGTATTTTAGAGAGAGAAAGACAAGAACATGAAATGCATTACTATGTGAAAATACAACCAACCAACCACATCTCCAAGGCATGAAGAGGTGTATTTATACTTACAAATGGCACGTGGGCTTGGGCTTGCATGGATTAATCCATGGGCCTTTGCTAACTAACTATGTAAGTTTCCAAAAATTACTTAACGAGCTAACGACGGTTATCTATGGAAGCGACCGACACTTTCCAAGGAATTTCGTATTCCTAACAATCTCCCCCGAAGAGAGGCGCTCCATTTTACAAAAACTTAAACTTAGCATACTATACTTTAACTTTAGTCTTGAGCTCGTTTAACTTCAATCATTAATCTTGTGGTTTGATGTAGTGATCATAGACTTTAGGTCTTGAGCTTGTTCCTTAACTTGTCTTGAATGTGATCTTGAACACCTTGAAATCATCAATCAAGCATAATCTTGTTTTGCCATCTTGTAAATTTTGCCACCATGTGATCTTATGACTTCTGGACCGACATGCTCATACCTTTCTTGATTGTTGACTTGAAAAGCTTTAATATTGCATCTTTCTTGAAACTCTTTAACTTTAACACTTCGTCACTTCGAGAAAGACGTTCGGTATTAGTGTGACGGAAACTTCTTTGAAATTCCTTGACTTTAATACTTCGTCACTTCAAGAAAAACGTACGGTATCAGAGTAGCGGAAGTCTTGAAACATGTACTTGAGCTTTCATGATGTCTTTTTGTTTGCCGGTCGGGTATGAGCATGTGGCTATGAATCGGGACTCATCGGGAATCAGTTGCACCAATCGTCAGGAGTACCTGCAGGTTTAGGTTAGTGATAATCAACAGATATGGACGAGATTGTCTTTGTCACTTCATCGAATACGGTTGCAATAACCACGGTTCCCCGTTGATCAGTATAAATACTGCCTATGATCAAGTAGAATTCTAAAGAATTTCCTTGACAGGGTTTCGCAGCTGCACTAGCCGTTCTCATTGCTGGAGCGTCTCAAAGTAGACAACACGGTATGAGTGAAACAGAAAGATGAGGTCTCATTGATTGAATAGAAAAATCTATTTGAAAATCAATCGACGTGTCACTTGTTCAAGTGGTTTTGTAACACATCGAGAGTGTTAATCATTTCAAAATTCATCATCAATCGTCAATCCATAACCTGGAACAAGTTTAATTCTTATAGAATCACACCATTGTTTCTTTCCAGTTGTCACAAGTTTGATTCATATAGAATTGCACAAGTCACCTACCATGAGCTTGTTTGATGTTGGCTCAAGCAAGATTTCCATCTTTACTGTGAATTATATCACTCGGATGTTCTGGCAAAATTACAAGGATAATGCGTAGAACTCTAAATGTATATCTTGTTATTCACATTGTATAACTAAGCAAGCATAATTTGACAAGTGTCCTAATGAGATTTATGGATGATCTCTTTTGGCTCTAGACTTAATTGTGCACTTTGCTTTTAGTGATCGGAGGCTAGAGCAGACTGCTACCTTTTCAATATCAACTAACTCGGAGTGAGAAAGTTGATAGAAATGCGTGTAATCTTCGTGAGAAATGAAACAAGAGTCTGTTAAGAGACCTTGAGTGGCCAGGGAGGGTTATACATAGCATCACTGGGACCATGATGTCAGTCTTCAATGTCAACAATCATCTTTGTGATTCTTGACATTAGATGTATTAACCCGGTTTCTGCCTAAGTGTAAGGAGGGCTTCTTTATTTTCACCCTTTATCTTAACTTTTCTTTTTAATTCTTCAACCCCTTCAGCGCTTACCGAGACTTCATAACTAGTACCTTGTTGGGTTTGTTCCAGTACTAGCTCCATCTCAGTCGACACTTTTCCCAATTCTCACTTTTTCTCCTTTTGTATCATACCTAAGGACTTCTACATTATCTAGTGGATATCCTTGGGTAGATCCCTCCAGTTCTGGCTGGATCATGAGATTTGAATACCTATGCCTAACCACCTTATAACTCCATAAATTTAAGTACATGGTCGATCTTTTGGGTATTCCATCACAATCAAAACCAAAATCATTGAAAAGTTCAATCAAAGTGTTTGATATAAATATCAAAAAGATTTACACTTTGAAAGTTTTTTCATCATCACTAAAAGCTCCCCCTTAACACGTGCATTGTAATCGTAGTACATGCTAAGTGTTGGAGTGTATTGAGTCCATTTAATACAATCACATTTCAATACAAATTAGATTCAGTTTAATCACATTTTCTCCCCTTATCCAAAATGTTAATCCCTTGATATTTTATATATAAATTGATTAAATATTCGGGGACAAAATGTTATACAATATCTAAATAGGAACATTTTAATGCTCCCCCTCCATATTTGAGGGTATATAAGATAGTGCTGAGTACAATAATATGAATTTTTTTAAATTTACTAAGGAATTTTTGAAAGATTTGTACTCGAGCACTCCTTATTATCACCATAAGTCTACACTACATATCTACAACTTCATAAGTTTAAATTATTTATGAGATTTGACCTGAGTGATAAGAACATCATATGATAGAATCATATGGTTCTTTGTTGTAGCCGAAGGTCTCCTCTATAAGGTCTTCCACCAACAAACTTTTCTAGACTACGCATCAACCTTGTATCTTTGAGTTTCTTGTCAATGGCATTTATCATCACCCGAGCTCTCTGCTTGTCTTGTTTGGTCCATTTTCTCTTTGGCAAGTACTCTATTTGAATCCCAGTAGCAATATCATTAAGAGCGGTACGAACATGGTTTAGTGTGTCGTCACTGAACTTGTGAAGCTCATCAGTGCGCATCAAATGATTTCTGTCTATGTCATCTTGATATATAATGCCTTGGATATCAGGGTAAGCAATGTAGGGAGTCATTTTTCAGAGATTTGAACGGTATAAGTCTGGTCTTGAGAGGTTTATCTTCTTCTGGTAGCTTTTAACTGCCAGTTGTAGATCCTCCACACGTTCTTGAATGATAATGCGTCTCGTGTACATTCTTAAAGCCACATTTAGTGCAAACCATTCATCCAAATTGAGGTTGGTCAGCTTTCCTTGAACAAGAAGAAGTAACATATATTCAATGTCTTGGAGATGAAGTCTTTTAAAGTTGCCTTCTCAAAACTTATATAGTTGATCGTCCTGTCTTCGAACAATAATCTCTTCCAAATGTTTGTAGCCAAAGAACTCCATGATCTTAAGACTGGTAATAGCAATTATCATGTGTCTTGAGTAGACATCTTTTGAAGTTTTCATGTTGGTAGCATATCCATAGAATGACTGACGTTTTAGACCCCAGTGATATGTTCCCCAGTAGGCATGCTTGTCGTAGACAACTTGTACTAAGCTCCATATACTTCTAGGAACTTTGTCTTCAATCCATTTAATATGACCGTACTTAGCAGCCTTTGTCTTGGTAATTGAGGTTGTGTATCTTTGACTTAAGCTCCCTCCTTTCAGATATTTGAGATGTTATTGATGAAGTGATCAAAAGGGATAACTTGACGACCTCGTGCATTCTGAATTAAAGGAAGGACTTGTTGAGATCATGAGGATATGATCTTCCTTCAGGATTACGCCAATCTAACTAATCATGAGTAGCTTTGAATACTTCTTCCAAGTGGTATTGTAATTCCGCTACACTCTTGCATGTGCCTTTCATGAGATCATATGTTGGACCGGTCAACACATCTTGAGTCAGATTGTTAATCTTGAGTCGATTAATGATAAATGCAGAGAAGTCGATGGGAGTAGCTAGAAACTCATTAAACGAGGATTATGTGCCTGAAGCTTGAGCCAGCTGAGTCATCTATGATTGAGGAGGTTGGTCATTAACATTCTTTGTTTTGTTCTATTCACGATCAGGAGTTTGAGAGCCTGGTAGATTCCACAGTCGTGCATCAACATCTGTTACCTCTCTTACAGGCGATACATCATCATTTCCTGTGTTAAACTCTTGATGTGATGGTTTTTCCAAATCATCAACCCTTGGCCCATGCTCCTATGCTTGAGCAGACTTGCCTGATGATTTTGGTTGAGATCTGGTTGTACCTTTGGAAGAACTTGTAGACTTAGACTCCTTTTGAGTTGCTTTTTTTGATGACTCTTCCTTGCCTGATCTCCTTCTTTTCGTCCCTCGGTTTAATCTAGCGGGGGGTTCTTCATCTTTATCTTGATCATCACGTCCTCTCTTTAGGGTCACAACATCACCATAAGAAGAGAATAGGTATTTGTCCGAGTTGTACGATTCGATCAATGCATTGTAGAGATTTTTCTGAACGTCTGATCTGTTCATTGATTTATTTTCATCAATTTTGTCGATGAGAATCTTCTTTAACTCGAATTCTAAGAGAGATGCCGCTGCAGCGTAAGATGTCTGAGGTTGATTGGACGATCTAGCGAACACCTCAGCTCCTAGAGATTCTATGACAAACTTCTCAACCTTTGGCAAGATCTTGGATACTTAAGCTTTAACCTGAGTTTTAATCTGATCCTTGATTATGGCCTTAATGTTTGATTCTATCTGGTTAAGAAATTCTTCATTCTCGGCTTGAGCTTCTTCTCTAAGCTTGTTTGATTTTAGCTGAATAGCCACATTCACTTCATCTTTCATCTTAGACGCAAGGTAGTTATCAACAATGCCTGGAATAGATGATACAGCTTTAACAAATTGATTGGTTTGTTTGAGCTCAGACAGTTCAGTCTCTAATGAGGAAACCCTTCGTTCAAAACCGAATAGAGATGCAAAGTTAGGGATATTTGGCAAGGTTGTTGTTGGAATAGTTGTTGTTGTTATGGAATCATGTGTTTGTTGTTGAGGTTGAATGATTGGAATGGGTGTATGAGGAATTGTAGTGTTAGAAGAAGGTGTCGTAGTAGTGACAGAAACTGATACATTGACAGGAATATCGGATTGAATATTTGGATTTAAAATCGAGTCGATACCTATGTCTGGAGTTGGATTCATGAATTTAGACACCAAGTCAAATGAAACAGAGGAGCTTTGTTGTTGCACTACTGGAAGTTCAGTAGTGAAAGTCACGTGAACCTCTTCCTTTTCTTAATTAACTTGAGCATCCGTCATTTCAGCATCTCGTCTTTCCAGGTTGAGGTTTAAGTCTTCGTACAGTTCCTCATCTTCTTCATCTTCTTGTTCTCCTCCCATAACATTATCATCATCCTCTTGATTTTCTTCTTCTTTTGTAATTTCATAATCAGGTGGTGTTGAAACCATCTGATCAGAAGATACGTCATCATCATCATTTGCTTTTTCTTCTTCTTTTTCTTCTTCCTGATCATCTGCTTTGTATGTGGACAAGTTTGGGTGAACAAAATCATCTTTGTCATTATCTGATTCTGTTTCTCCACTAACATTCTCTTGATCATCATCTTCATCATCATTGTCATTTTCACTGACATGCACATCATTGTCTTCATCATCCTCTCCTTGACTGCATGTCTAAGATTCTTCTTCACTCTCTGATCTGTATTCGGGTACACCAAGAACCTCTGGTTTGTCACCAGCTCCTTCATTTGTACCAGATATGTTTTGTTGCTGCTCATCAGGAACCTTTGACTGAATGTCAACTCCATCACCTGAGCCACTGGCATGAGAGCTGTGAGTTTGTATCTTGCTCCTTTCAATAGAAATCTTCATCTGTTAAGCTTCAGTCAAAGCGACCTCAGATAGCACCGTTAGACCTTTTGACTTTGCTGCAGATTGCTTCTTCTTGGCAGATTTATCTCCCTTAGCTAAGGTCATTATTCTTTTACCTTTAGAAGCTTGAGTAGACTTTGTCTTGGGAGATGATTCAGAATCAGCTTTCTTTTTGTAGTTTTTGGTTTTGGAGTCTTTTCACCAGTAACATAAGCACGGTAAGTCATGTAGGCTTCGGACTCCAACATAGCTTGATTGGTTAAGTGCTGAGGGAGAATAGCACCGTATACTTGTGTGTCCTGATGTTTAGAAATGACTCTTATTGTGGTGAATATGAACTCATCCCTGGCATAGTGCCAAAACATCTTGTTTCTCCTTGGGATTCCCTGATCCTTTGCCATGAAGTAGTCTACAATGACTTTGGTAAATCGTGGATAGTACATGTCATTATTCTTCTTAGAATTTTTGTTTTCCACTTGATACACTAAATCTTCCCACAACAAGTAGACATAATCAACAGTCTTGTTATGATACACTCCCTAAATAATTTGAGCACGTGACAGTCAAAGACTCTCTAGAGCAGTAGTTTTTCCACTTAGACACTTGTTGATTATGGCAGCAAATGATCTCCATGGTTGATGCGTGTGATTGACATTGACATCGGATATAAACTTGATCTCTTCGGTATGTCCAAGGTCTCTAATAAAAGATATGATCTCCTCTTCAAGTGGGGGTTCTTCAAATATCTGACCATGGAGTTTAGGGCAAATCTTGAGCATATCTCTGAAGTTGTCAACGTTAACAGTGTGACTTTTGTCATTCAACTTGAAACGAAGTAAAGAAAGATGTCTGAAGACAGTGACCCAGAACTCTTGCATGTATATTTCTGGTACATCAATAGAGATCTCAAATGCATTATAGATGGAGTGAGTTTGAGAGCATCTAATGCCACATGAAGAGTAGGTTCCTTGGATTTAAGAATTGAGCTTAGTCAGAGATTGCTTTTCCCGATCTTAAGACGGTCAGCAAGGGCGAATAATTCATCATCTAGTGCCTGTTGCTGAGCTCTTGTAGTATCCATGATTCTGCTAAGATATGATCAATACTGTTTATGTACAACCAATTTTATACAATACACTATAGAGACCTATTGAGTGAGCACGTAAAGTTGATTCATGATGTGAACGCTTCTTAAGAATGAGGAACTTTAAGACTTTTGCACTTATTAAGATCTATCCATTTAAAATGACAACTTAAGCTAACTTAACTTGTTTTAGAGTGAATAATTAACCAAGTTTAATTAACTCTCTAATTAAGTTTTTATATCACCTTTTATATTAGAAATTTGATCTTAAGTGTGTTTGGTCTTGATAGAAAAATTCTTTTGAGACGTGTGTAGTTTAGGTGATAGAGAATACTTTACTTATTATACCTTAGAGATGAAAATGGCTGGAAATGAAGATTGATGGTGAGGCGATTCGAATGAGGGTTTGAGAGAGTGGAAAATTTGCTTAAGTATGTGTGTGTGTGTGTGTGTGTGTGTGTAGCCAAGGTTGCATAATTCGTGAACTACTCATTTTGTAACGTGTACGCAGTGCATAAACTGCATGGGTTGGTCCCAATTCATGGTGTCCACCCCTTAATAATGAAAAGACTAAATATTATACGTAAACTATTGGTTGTAAACATGACCGTGGGGGTAGAGGCACCATATTCGACCTTAACGAACGTTTGCTTGATATGAGTCGCGATTAGGAAATGCTAGACGCGTTTGTTTTAGTGCTAGACGATTTAACAAGACCCATATGTCACTCTAACAAGCCATTCGGGCCACTAATGGACTTGTAAAACCAAATGGCCCACCGACGAGGCCCTAAACAAGCAAATAAGAAAACCACACTTAGGAGGGCACGGTTTGGTTTGTGTAGGACTAGGAAGTGAGTAACTAGTTAATTGTCTATAAATACACACTCATAAGCTTACTTGATACATTTCCAAGACTCTTAAACCTTCTCCAAGATAAGCCACACTCGTCTACCCCCTTTTACATTCGGGTCAACTATAACCAAACCCAAACACGAGCCCCATTGGTTTCTAAGGGCTTGAGGAAACACTTAAGGACGAAGTATAGGAGTTTAAAGGGGAAGCACGAGCTAAGGAGGTCGGGTATATAAGCTTTTAAGCTTAGGACGATACACATTGGGTGTAAACGATTCGTGTGTGCTCCATACTCCACGACCAAGAGCTCTAGGACCTCTCGTAAGTCATGACTAAGCCTCTTATGTCTTTTTCATTCGTTATGGCTTTGTCTAGTCGCCATGTCACGTAAGGTTTCGATTTAAATTATACGTGAGCATGAAACATGCATGTTTCGACCCATACATGGTTCCCGCACTCACATTTAACGTACAATATAGACTTGTGTGGTGCTATTGTGATTAAAATACGGATGTCTAACGAGTTAAAAACTTAGGCCTCACATTCCTTTATAAACCAACCGAACCCTTAATGGGCCTTCAAACCCATTAACGGGCCCAACGTAAACGAATAAGCTCACAATAAGCTTGGACAGCTTATTGGTGGCCTTATGAGTACTCAATAAGCTCGAAATAAGCTTCAATAAGCTCCCCGAGCTTATTTTAAGCTTAACAGACCCACATGAGCGTATTAAAGGCTTTTGGACTTATTAAAACCATTTTGGACCTTTAAAATGCTAAACGGACCTTAACGGGCCCAATGAGACCCGTTAAGCCAAAAATAAGCTCGATGAGCTTATTAATAAGCCAAACAGCTTAAGCAAACTTAAATAAGCTAAACGAATGCATTTGTACTACCCAGACTCACTATAACACTACCAGTAGTAACGACTATGCCTACCAGTAGAAACCATTATGGTACTACCAGTAGCAATGACTATAACTACCAGGAGTAACTAATATACTACCAGTAGGAATGACTATAACTACCAGGAGTAACTAATATGCTACCAGTAGCAATGACTATAACTACCAGGAGTAACTAATATACTACCAGTAGGAATGACTATAACTACCAGGAGTAACTAATATACTACCAGTAGGAATGACTATAACTACCAGGAGTAACTAATATACTACCAGTAGGAATGATTATAACTACCAGGAGTAACGATGAATACATTATTTCTAACACGTATGCACCATCACACAAGTGATAACAGTATATATAAACTAGCAATTTATTGTAGTTTATACATTGAGTCTTTAGCCTAAATTTGTAGACTAAGACTGGCCGTATTTACTTAGGTATTTGACGGTGTGATTCATACTTGGATATCTATTATCAATTTCCAGAGGACTATTTACTGAGGTGAGTTCATAGCCCCATGTTTTAAAATTATTTAAATGATTTACATCCTTGGGGTGAGAACATGCTTTGTTTTACAAATTGGACGCAAGTGTACATTTTATACTATGATTACGTGTTTGCCTGAGTTACCATAACCCATTATGTCCATGATCATGAACTGTTAATTGCATAGATGTGATTGGGAATTACATTGTGTGGGCGCGAATGTTATGGATAGATCTATTAGGGATTGACAATCCCCGTTCGGGTGACTAGCTATCACTGGGAACGAGCGCATACCATGTCGAATTTGGGATGTTTCGGGTTAGAACATCATTCACGGGCATTCATTGGCAATATTTTGCATCCATACATGTCAAGCTTCGGTGTCATGAGCTTAGGAAAACGAAACCACTTTTTATGATGTTTGCATGTGTTGCTAAATCATACACTTGGAAATCTTGCGGTCCTACTATTGATTTACATAAACCTATGAATTCACCAACTTTATGTTGACGTTTTAAGCATGTTTTTCAGGTCAATAAGGCACGAGGTGCGATGATACATTGGAAGTCAATAATTGAAGAGTCAACACTTAAGATTTGGGGTCTTATTACATTTTGGGGATAATTGTTATAAACCGGAATCTTTATTTATATTGTTGAACAAACTTGAAGCCATGGGCTTATGTAACAAACAAGTATTTTGTTAATCCAATGTATCTTTTTCAAACGACACGTTTAGTAGTCGTTCTCAGAATCTTGTGCTATTGATCCAAAAATGTAACGCCCTCGGATATTCAAGCATTCCGCTGCGTGCTCAGATTTGAGGGTGTTACAGATTGGCATCAGAGCCAAGGTTATAGAGAACCAGGTCAAAAGGTTTTGTCTGGACTATAACCATTTTCAAAACTGTTTTCACAAATGGGATTTGCGAGGGACATACACGCCTTACTTGTTTACATCTAGCGCATATATGCTTACATGACATGCATTGCTTTAGCATTAGTAGGGTACTAAGTGCTTACATGATTAATATACGTGTATATAAATGATATTACGTATATTACTATAAGAGCTTCATTATTATTAAAGCTTACAGACATATCATATCGATCCTTCCTATAAGTAATACTTATATAAGTTATTTTGCTTTTTGCAGTAATCATGTCTTCTGCGACATCTGCTGTTACCTACACTTCCGTTTACACCGACTCTGAGCCCGGCAGAGCCTTCTGGGGAGCCGATGATGAGGAGGTATCGGAGGGAGGCATTCCACGGGTCATCGTACTAGGATACGACGGACTCCCGCTACAGCCAGTAGCCCCACCATCACCAGATTACATACCAGGCCCAGAGAATCCACAGACACCACCAGTTCCTCAGGACGAGGATGAGCGTGAGCCTATGTTCGTACAGGCACATGACCCTGACTACGTGCCAGAGCCTATATACCCTGAGTATATACCATTGGAGGATGACCATGAGTTTCCGGCTGAGGAACAGCCATTACCTCCTGTTGATTCACCTACTGCTGAGTCACCCGGATACGTTACCGAGTCGGATCCCGAGGAGGATCCAGAGGAGTACGAGGATGATGAGACAGAGGATGGTCCGGTTGACTATCCTATGGACGGGGGAGATGATGGAGATGATGATGACGGCGATTCATCTAGGGATGACGCCAATAATGAGGATGAGGACGAGGAGGATGAGGAGGACGAGGAGGAGGAGGAGCACTTAGCTCCGGCTGACTCTACTACCGTTATACCTGCTGATGAGCCTGTTTTCCCACCTGAGGGAACAGAGCCTGTTATACCACCACCCTCCACTGACATTACTATTGGGGCTAGGATTACCGTCCGACCCCAGACTTCCATATCCCTTCCACCAGAGGCAGAGATTGAGAGACTTCTGACCATGACTACTCCATCACCATCACCACCTATCTCACTATCACCACCCTCTGCAGGGGAGCGCCTTGCTAGGTGCACGGCCCCACCTGCACATTCACCACCTTTACCACCATCATCTGGGTGTCTAACCCAAATCCAGACACTCAGGATAGCATCCACCCAGGCTCTCATTGATGCAGTTACTGCCGCATTAGAACATTAGGACAATTTCAACTTAAGTGTTAGGGGGGGGGGGGGAAAAGAAGCTTTAGAAACTATTCTTCATTTGACATTGCATTTGTCTTTAAAATGATGGGTAATATATCAAAACATAGCATAAACATGTAATTTTGACCCAAATTTTTTTATGAGTATTATTAGCGTCTCATGGATATGAATGTGTATGAGTAGCACAAAAACTCTCAGAATTCCACCCAAAAAAATGTGAGATTCGCCTTTAGATCTATAGGAATTCGAGTATCTATTATTGATACCCAAGATAATTTATACCTTTAACTTTCTCGAGTTAAGGAGTGAGCAGTCATATGTGTCTATTCCGTCGTTACGGATGTGTACGTGTGGTCTTTGTCGCCTTTTTTGGAGCATTGAGACAGGTATTACATTATAAGAGTGTAACCTGTAGTATATTAAATTCTAGGAAGTTGTTATAGAGATGCATACTGAGACCGCATAGTAAATTAGCATTGCTTGATAAGAGGGCATTAGATTAAACCATGTTTTTAAAACTATAATTGTTATGAGGTCACACCGTATCATATAACTATCCCACACACTTGCCATAACACCCACCTTAGTGACAGGATTACCCCTAGTACAACCCTCCGAGCTATTCTTTTTATATTTTTCACGGTTCTCATAAATGTTTCTGTTAAGCCGAACTAATTAATGAAGAGCAGTGTCACCTTAAACCCAATCGTTAGCAAACCCAAATTGCCTTTAGGCCTACCTTGTAAATTTAATTTGCTTTTATTTTAACCCAAGTTAATTATTTGAGTACACGGTTGCTAAGTCCTTATCCTTGTAAATACAGTTTTAGGACGATTAGGATTCATGGTAGTATTTATTTCATGGAAGAATGGGGAAGAAAAGTTAAGTCAATACCCCCATACATTTGTTAGATGATCTCCATGTTATTTTGATCCACCTCAAATCGAGTCATTAGTTAGATTGTAAATATCAAGCATGTAAAAGCTCAAGTGTAGGGGTACGTGTTATAAACCCCAAGTGATGTATTATCTTAATAAAAAAAAGAAATTGATGTAGAGTTGTGTAGTGTTTGTATATCTTCGTCCGAGTCTTGGCTTAGCAACCAAACCAACGTGTATTTGTGTAAATAATTAGCTAACCCTTCCTCTTCAAATTCACCCAAAGCCACCCAAATGTATCGCATCTGTTTCCGTTTCCATTACATGTTATCTTACACCTACACCCCACAACCCTTAAAAAGACCTCTTAGATAGTAATGAATAATGCTTGCGCCTAGCGGTGGAGGTTTGATCCTTTACCAAGCATATGGTAATTTATATGCTATGACAGGTATTGAGTGTTGATTTTCTGTTTCCCTCTTATGTTATAATTTATTATACACCTCATGAAGTGTCAACCTTTTGAACTTCAGGGGACTGAGAGCTTTAAGGTGGTCGGTTTAACTCGGTGGATTGAAAAGATGGAGTCAGTTTTCAATATCAGTGGTTGTGCTATTGAGGGAATCCAAGTAAAGTTTGCCACTGCACTCAGTTGGTGCTGATCATGACTTGGTGGAATGGGTCAGATAGAACCTTAGGTCAGAGGGCATATGCAATGATTGGGGTAAGTACTCAAGGAAATAAAGCTGACGGCTAAGTATTGTCCGTAGGGTGCAAATCAAGCAATTAGTAGATCGAGATGTGGAACCTAAAAGTCAAGGGAAAACGATTTGTTCCAGCATTCACTGAACGTTTCCAAGAGTTAACCCTGATTATTACACAAGTTTGTGCCAAGGAAACGAGAAGGTATGACAATTACTCAGTGGACTTCCTGACCACATTTTATGGGAAGGAACGTCAAGTCTGCCAAACCAAGACATTGGATGTTGGACTATTGAGTTGGCACTGACTTGATGGATCAGAAACTCCGCACCTACGCGGAAAGGCAATCTCGACAAACATGAGGAAGGTGATGATTTCATCCAGAAAAACATAACGTTGGTCACCACAGCAACCCTTCAAGAGGCCTGAATGTCGCAAGGTCTTACTATATGCGGGCATTAGCGACGAAAGGAATCTTATGGGGGATCCTTGCCCAAGTGCACCAAGTGCCATCTCCACCACAATGGCCCGTGCACCCAGAGAGGTGCAACAGTGCAACAAATAATAGGCTCTTTGCTCGCTCTGATTGCAGAAAAATAGGGTACACAAATGTTGCTAACACTTCAGAAGGGGGGGCTAATGCAGCTCCCAAAGGAAAGGTTGTTTCTGAGTGATGGAGGCACCAGGACATTCAAGAGAGATTGATACCTAAGCTGAAGAATAAAGAGGAGGGAAATGGGATTGCACATAAGCTGGGTGTAATGAGTTGGGAATTGAGAATGCAGAAAGAAAGAGGGGAAATGCATTCAGGATACCCTGATGCCAATGTTCGTCCGGGTTGTTCCTTTAAATAACACTCTTGCATCTATCTTAATCGACACTGGTGCCCGATAGAAGTTTTTTATCCACTAACATTTAGTCCCTTGATAACATGCCAAATTCATTAGAAAATTGTTAGATGTCGTATTAGTGATGGGAAATTAGTCTAGGAATAGACATTATTATAGAGGTTGACACCTTAAATGTCTGAAGACCATCCGTTCAAACATAGATCTAATGCGTTTAGATGGGTAGTTTCGATTGTCAATATCGTATGGATGGTTTAGAAGAGTGTCACGCGTGATCGTGTCGATGAGGGAAAACTTTCTTGTTCAAATTCCTACGGGAATGAAACTTTGACTTTTTTGTACAGGAATGAAACTTTGACTTTTTGTGGCAACGAAAGTAGCAACGGGAGAGAATCCCGGTTAACAGTTATCTCATGTTCAAAAGCTCAAGAGTACATGGCCAAAGGATGCCAGGTCTTTTTAGCACATATATCCGCCAAGAAAGAGGAGGACAAGTCAGAAAGAAAACAGATAAAGGACGTACCAATCGTCCGAGATTTTCCTGAAGTATTTCTCGAGGACTAGCCAGGTCTTCCTTCAGCTCGACCAGTGGAGTTCCAAATCGACTTAATTCCAGGAGCCGCACCCGTAGCTCGAGCACCGTATCGATTGGCTCCATCCGAAATGAAGGAATTATCAGAACAATTCCAAGAACTTTCTGACAAGGGATTCATAAGGCCTAGTTCCTCACCTTGGGGAGCCTCGGTCTTATTTGTCAAAAAGAAGGATAGGTCGTTCAGGATGTACATCGACTATCGTGAATTAAATAAGCTGACAGTAAAGAATCGTTATCCACTCCTGAGGATCGACGATTTGTTTGATCAACTTCAAGGATCCAGTATTTATTCAAAGATAGATCTGAGATCATGATATCACCAGCTTAGAGTACTAGAGCAAGACATTCCAAAGATGGCATTTCAAACTCGGTATGGCCATTACGAGTTCCAGGTTATGCCATTCAGACTGACAAACGCACCTGCGGTATTCATGGACCTCATAAACCGAGTGTGCAAGCCTTACTTAGATAAGTTCGTAATTGTCTTCATCGATGACATACTTATTTATTCAAAAGACGAAAGAGAGCATGAAGAACACCTTAAAGCAATTTTGGAATTGCTTAAGAAAGAGAAGTTGTATGCAAAGTTTTCAAAATGTGAATTTTGGATTCCGAAGGTACAATTTCTCGGACATGTCATTGATAGTAGAGGCATACATGTAGATCCAGCCAAGATAGAGTCTATCAAAGATTGGGCATCTCCCAAGACACCAACGGAGATCCGCCAATTTTTAGGTCTTGCTGGTTACTATCGAAGGTTCATTGAAGGATTTTCGAAGATTGCTAAGTCAATGACGAAACTTACTCAGAAAGGAATCAAGTTCGACTGGGGAGAAAAGGAAGAGAACGCTTTTCAGTTAATAAAGCAGAAGCTGTGCAGTGCACCAATTCTGGCTTTACCTGAGGGGAGCGAAGACTTTGTGGTCTACTGTGATGCGTCACACAAGGGTTTAGGTGCTGTGCTAATGCAGAGAGAGAAAGTGATTGCCTATGCTTCTCGACAACTAAAAGTTCACGAGAAGAACTACACCACTCATGATTTAGAACTTGGGTCGGTAGTGTTTGCCCTAAAGATATGGAGACACTATCTATACGGAACCAGATGCACCGTGTTCACCGACCATAAAAGCCTACAACACATTCTCGATCAGAAGGAGCTTAACATGAGGCAACGCCGTTGGCTAGAATTACTGAGTGACTACGACTTCAAGGATTGGGCATCTCCCAAGACACCAACAGAAATCCGCCAATTTCTAGGTCTTGCTGGTTACTATCGAAGATTTATCGAAGGGATTTTTCAAAGAATTGCTTAAGTCAATAGACGAAAACTTACTCAAAAGAACAAGTTCGATCTGGGGAGAAAAGAAGGGACAGCTTTTCAGTTGATAAAGCAGAAGCTGTGCAGTGTACCAATTTTGGCTTTACCTGAGGGAAGCGAAGACTTTGTGGTCTACTGTAATGCGTCACACAAAGGTTTAGGTGTTGTGCTAATGCAGAGAGAGAAAGTGATTGCCTATGGTTCTCGACAGTTAAAAGTTCACGAGAAGAACTACACCACTCATGATTTAGAGCTTGGGTCGGTAGTGTTTGCCCTAAAGATATGGAGACACTATCTAACGAACCTAGATGCCCCGTGTTCACCGACCATAAAAGCTACAACACATTCTCAAACCAGAGGAGCTTAACAAAGGCAACGCCGTTGGCTAGAATTACTGAGTGACTACGACTGTGATATTCGTTATCATCCAGGGAAAGCAAACGTAGTGGCCGATGCGCTGAGCCGTAAAGAATGGATTGACCCATTACGGGTTTGAGCCTTAGTTATGACAATTGGTTTGGATCTCCCCAAACGAATATTAGAAGCTCAGATCGAAGCCCAAAGACCAGAGAATCTCGTGAATGAAGATGTAGGCGGTATAATCCGAAAGGATATACCCAGGGAAAGATTGGAACCGCGTCCATGAACATTATGTTTACACACAGGAGTTGGATACCTTGCTATGGAGACTTAAGATCGTTAATATGCACGAGTCCCACCAGACCCAAATATTCCATCCATCACGCTTCCGCAAAGATTACCAAGATGTGAAGAAATTATAATGGGTGGACAAACCATGAAGGCTTGACATCGCCACTATGTTAGCAATGCCTGACATGTGCAAGGGTCAAGGCCGAACATCAAAGGCCATCGGGGTTGCTAGTACAACCAAAAATACCCGAGTGGAAGTGGGATAATATTACGATGGATTTTATCACCAAACTTCCTAGGTCGTCACAAGGTTTCGACACATCTGGTTGAATGTGGAACCGCTTACAAAATCTGCTCACTTCTTACTATAAGGGAGAATGATCCATGGACAGGTTGGCAAGTGTACCTGAACAGGATAATAGCAAAGACACGGGAATCCTGCCTCAATTATCTGTGATTGTGACGGAAGATTCACTTCAAATTTTTGGAGATCATTTCAGAAAGCTTTGGGTACAGATATTAGTATGAGCACTGCGTATCATCCAGAAACTGACAGCCAGAGCGAGAGAACCATTCAAACTCTCGAGGACATGCTACGTACTTGTGTGATCGATTTTAGCAAAGGCTGGGTTAAGCATTTGCTATTGGCCGAGTTTTCGTACAACAACAGTTATCACGCTAGCATAAAGGCCACCCCTTATGAGCCAATGTATGGGTGAAAATGTCGATCACTGGTGTGCTGGGCCGAGGTTGGGGAAGCCCAACTGACTGGTCCAAAATTGATCCAAGAAACAACAGAAAAGATCGTCATGATCAAGCAAAGGATGCAAGCTGCTCAGGATCGACAAAAGAGCTACACCGATCAAAAGTGAAAGCCGATGGAGTTCGAGGTTGGGGACAGAGTTATGCTCAAGGTCTCACCTTGGAAAGGGGTCATACGATTCGGTAGGCGGGGCAAGCTGAACCCGAGATATGTCGGACCTTTCAAGGTGTTAGCAAAAGTAGGGAAAGTTTCCTACAGGTTGGAACTTCCTCAAGAGTTAAGCAGAGTTCACCATACTTTCCATGTGTCTAATCTGAAGAAATGTTATGCTGACAAACCTTTAGTCATGCCGTTAGAAGGAATTCATGTTGACGATAAGCTCCAGTTTGTGGAAGAGCCCGTTGAAATCATGGAACGGGAGATCAAACGATTGAAGTGAAGCCGGATACCATTGGTTAAGGTTCGCTGGAACTCTAGGCGGGGCCTTGAGTTCATCTAGGAATGTGAAGATTCGTTTAAACAAAAATACCCACAGCTTTTCACAAACTGGGCTTCGTCATCTGCTACTAGGTCTTAAGCTTTGAGGACAAAGCTCTTTTAACGGGTGGAGACTGTAACATTTCTCAATTTCAGGTCATTTTACGACTCCTATTATTAGCCACTGTTCATTTTAGTCTAATACGCGTTTACTTTTAATTTTGCTTTTGAGATAAATCGCGTAGACTAGAAATAACCATATAATGTAAACGGTCATCAAATAAATTAAGGTTTACATCAACCAAGTAAGAAATAATTATTAAGAAGATAATTATGTATTTTGCATATTTTATTTTTATTGGCCACGTAAAAGGGTTACGTGTCGCAATAAAATACATTTGGACGCGCCCCGGAAATACCTAGACTTACCTAGACTGAAACCAACACCCACTTTTATAACCTTAACACAAAACTTAATCAATTGTTGTGTAAAATGCCACTAGGGGCACGTTACACATACACATACATCTAGGAAATCCTTAAAATCTCCTAATGATCCCTACAAGTACATGTACATCCTAACTCCCATTAATGCATGTCCTAATTGTCTCCACTAAACATTTACACAATGGACAAAGACCAAATGGCCTTCCTTTTACCCTTGTGGATTCGGCAACATGCATGCATATAGGAAGATCCTTAAGATTTCCTAATCTCACAAAATCTTGTACATCACTAGCCTAATTAAAACATGTACTAGAATGGTTTAACAAAACAATGTGTAATTAACTAGAAAATTTCAAAACCACTATAACTAGAGCCGGTTTGGTTTGTGTGAGAGACTAGGGGAGTAACTAGAAATCTTGCCTATAAATACACACTCATATCTCACCATTTGACACTCTTGAAAACTCACACACTTCTTAAAACTCTTTCAAGCAACTAAACAAATATTTTTTTTTTGTTCTGGTTATTAAACGCAAACAAACACGCCTCACTTTGTTTCATTCAAACAATATACACTAGAGTCATCATACAAGTCTATAGAAGGAAAACACGAGCAAAAGGGGTGCGGGTTTATAAGCTTTGGAAACCATATTCATACACGTTTGGGTGTATAAGAGTCGGGTTGCTTCATCATCCATAAACCAAGTCACAAGGACACTTTGTAAGTCACAATTCAAACTTGTACATCTTCCTACTTAGTATTTCTTGTCATCTAATCCTATAGTCATGTATTATGGGATTAACAAGCTTATACAAGCATAAACGTGCATGGGTTAACCTATGCGTGACACACGAACACTTACATGCCTAAAACTTAACTCGTGTGGTGCTAAGGAACACGTACAAGTGACTAAATGGCAAGCTAAGGACCAAACGTGTGCATTTCTAAGCAAACGTGAACACCAACGAACCATAACCTTAATACACGAATTGATAATGAAACCACACGTGAACTTTTTAAGTAAATATAACATTTGGCCTTGGGAAGGAATACCCGACACACTTTTACGTGTGCATGTAGTGAACAAAGTCTAGATTCAAGCTAAATCAATGACACATAGTCGCTAGATCCTTTTTCGACCCATGCGTATACTAGAAATGATAAACGGGCCACATTGGGCCTTAAACAAATCAACCCAAGCCCACGTATGGACCCAACAGGCCCAACGAACCACGAGTACTAAGCTCATGGCTTATAAATAAGCCATTCGAGCTTATATGTTAGACTAGGAGTGCTTATTTGGTCATTCGGGTCATGCCATGTCGTAGGAAAAACAACCCGGACTCTTAGTGGACTTCCTAGCCCACTAACGAGCTCTAGTCAAGCCATAAGCTCACAATAAGCTCAAGGTAGCTTATTGGTGGACTCTCATGAGATCAATGAGCTTAAGGGGCTTTAGTAGCACTAATGAACCCTAATGGACCAAGTCATACCCTTAGAGAACCAAAAGAACCCTTGATGGGCCTCACGACCCATTTGCGTAAACCAACAAGGTCCATAAGCCACCAATAAGCCTTGACTGCTTATTCGTGAGCTTAGACCGCTTATTAACATTATAATAAGCCTAGGAGGGCTAACGGACCTAGAGACATAAAGCCCAAGCCCTTAAAACCCTTAACGGGCTAATATTGAGGCCAACGGACCCATTTTCGAGCTTAATAGCTTATTTAAAATAAGCCATATTGTAAAACAGTTAAAACGAGCTCAACTGAGCTTATTAAACTAAGAAAACTAGTTAGTATCATTTAAGGGTACCCCGTTGGGCCTTTTTGCTTACTTGCGGCTTAGGAAGTTGGGCCGACGAGCCCAACAAGCTCGAAATAAGCTCCTCGCAGCTTATTAATAAGCCAAACTTATAAAAATAACTTAGACATGCTTATCAAGCCCACGTATACTCGTGGAAACCCTATTGGACCATTAAAACGCAAAACGGACCTTAACGGGCTCAACAAGGCCCGTTAAGCCATAAATAAGCTCAAAGAGCTTATTTATAAGCCGAAGCAGTTCTGATGACTTATTTGGACTTAACAAGATGGAATGTCACTTGTTGGAATTTATTTGGAGTTAAAATACAAATTTTGCAAGTCAAGGGACTGAAAACGTAAATTATAAACGTAAAGGATTAAAGTTGTCATTTGCGAATCTAAATAAGTTGAGGGGCTGTTTTGAGCATTCTGGAAACACAAGGACTGTTGTGAAACTATAAGGATCTAATTTGAAACCTTGTAAAGATAAAGGGCTAATTATGTAAATATTGGAACTAACGGGTTTAAAGTGTAAATATGTTACTTAGTATAAACCTAGGGACTAAAGTGAAATATCTAGGAACTCGAGGGTACCTGGTGAACAAAAGTAAATTAATAAAACACCTAACAAAGTGGTCGAATATTAACATATTCGGACATTGAACGGGTTTAACTTACGACTTAATAAATAGATATTTTTATTAATAAAGTATATCCGTTCCCGAGAGCAATCGTAACTTCAAATACATTAAACATGTGCACCACTACGTAAGTGATAACAGTATATATAAACTTATAATTAAATTTAGTTTATACAATAAGTCTTTAGCATAAAATTTGTGGACTAAGACTTGACCGTATTCACTTAGGTATTTGACGGTGTGATTTCTTACTTATACTTGGATATCTGTTATCATTTCCAGAGGACAATTCACTCAGGTGAGTTCATAGCCCCATGTTTTACAATTGTTTAAATGGTTTACATCCTTGGGGTGAGAACATGCTTTGTTTTACAAATTGGACGCAAGTGTACATTTTATACAATGATTACGTGTTTGCCTAAGTAGCGATAACCCACTGAGCCCTTTATCATGAACTGTCAATTAATTGAATTATAAGCGTGAATGTTATAGATTTGATCTTATTTGGATTGACAATCCCCGTTCGAGTGATTAGCTATCACTGGGAACGAACGTATACCATGTCGAATTTGGGATGTTTCGGGTTAGAACATCATTCACGGGCATTCATTGGCAATATATTGCATTCATACATGTCGAGCTTCAGTGTCATGAGCTTAGGAAAACGTGATCACTTTTATTTGATGTTTGCATGTGTTGCTAAATCATACAATTGGAAATCTTGCGGTCCTACTATTGATTTACATAAACCTATGAATTCACCAACATTATGTTGATGTTTTAAGCATGTTTTTCAGGTCAATAAGGCACGAGGTGCGATGATACATTGGAAGTCAATAATTGAAGAGTCAACACTTAAGATTTGGGGTCTTATTACATTATGGGGACAATTGTTATAAACCAGAATCTTTATTTACATTTTTGAACAATTTGAAGCTATGGGTTTATGTAACAAACAAGTATCTTGTTAATCCAATGTATCTTTTTTTTCAAACGACGTGTTTAGTAGTCGTTCTCAGAATCTTGTGCTATTGATCCATAAATGTAACGCCCTCGGATATTCAACAATCCGCTACGTACTCAGATTTGAGGGTGTTACATTTTATGTTTATTTATTTGTGTAAAAAATACTTTTTTAGAAATGTAATGGTTAAGAAAAAAAATATTTTTCTTTGATCATCCTACAAGTTTAATTTGTTTGTACATACCTTACGTGATTTACGTTAGGTGCAAACAAATGTTGGTGTTGATGCAGACTTGAGACATCGAGTGTTGTTAATGCATGTATGCATTGATGATTTGTGATTACGAGTAACTTGCGTACTTTACGTTATGTATTACAAGTTACATGTTTGTCATCACCAAAACATAAAGAGATCGTATAGATTAAATATCGTAATATTTGCACTAACAATTTAAATTAAATGAATTGAAAGCTCAGTCCCAAGAGAAAGACACTATCATAAAGAAGTTGAAAGAGAGAATTAAATCTCTAAGTGGAAAACAGAATGAGGATAAGATTAAAAAGGACTTAGAAGAGATTAAAACTATAAATATTGAATTGGATCATAGGGTGACAAAGCTTATTGTTGAGAATGAGCATTTGAAATAGACCTATAAGCAACTTTATGACTCAATTAAACCAGCACGTATTCGATCAAAAGAACAATGTGATGATTTAATTAATAAAGTCAATCTAAAGTCTGTGGAAATTTCTAATTTAAATGCTAGTCTTCAGGAAAAAGTTTTGGTAATTATAGCTCTCAGGAATGATTTAAGGAAACTTAAAGGAAAAGCTCTAGTTGATAATGACGTTACAAAACACCCTAGTGATCCAGAAATGCTTAAGATTGACGTGGAACCAATAACCCCTAAATTGTTGAATAAACAGACTCAGGAAGAAGCTACCGTTCTTAGGGATCTAGTTGAACATGTTAAATCAAAATATCCACTAGATCAATCCTTATAATCTGTCTATAGGTATGCTAAACTAGTTCAGGAGTTGCTTACAAACATCAATAAAACTTGCCCTAGTATCAACAATGCTGATGGAAAATTAGTGGTTCTGACCCCAAAGAACAAGGACAAAAGCGTTAGATTCACTAAGCCCATCCCACCTCAGGAAACACAATCACAAAAACAACCTCTACATCAAACCTAGTTTCTAACAAACCTATGTTGTCTTCTACAGGAGTAAAATCGTCTACTAGTGCTAGCGGATCACAGCCTTCAGGCAATACAAAGAAATATAAGATTCCGCAAACACCAAGTAGTACTTAGAAGAATAAAGTAAAAGCCCACCCTAGGAAAGTTAAATCTAGTTTGAAAAATAAAGATTGTGTTGTTCAACCTAAAGGAACTGCTCATGTGCAGCATTCCAAGCTTAATGCGAATTCTAAACTTAAATGTGTTAAGTGTAATGGTTGCATGCTTTCTGATAATCATGATTTGTGTGTTTTTGATTTTATCAATAATGTGGATGCTCGTAAAAAAACTAAATCTGTTAACAAAAGTTCAAAGAGAAAAGTTTAGAAACTAACAGGAAAGGTGTTTTCAAATATTAGATATATCTGGAGACCTACTGGTCAAACCTTCACTATAGTAGGAAATGCGTGCCTTTTAACTAGGATTACCATAACTACTAAAGTGCCCCTTAGGAAACTAACTGCTCTAGATAATGAAACATCTATACCTGTCGTAACATTGGTTTACTCAAGGAAACCTAGGAAATCTAAAACTAATGTTCCTGTTAGCAAATCTAAGGTTCTTAAATCTGTATCTGCTAACAAAAAGGAACCCAGTAAATCTTGGGGATCCAAAGTTTCCGAGGTTCCATCTTCATCTCTTGATGAATTCGGGTCATCTAAATTGTTCTCTGGTATTTGGACTCCGGCTGCTCTAAGCATATGACCAAAGATCGCTCTCTGCTCACTAATTTCGTCAATAAGTTTTTGGGTACAGTCAAATTCAGAAATGATCACGTGGCAAAGATATTGGGATATGGTGATTATCATATTGGAAATGTTACGATATCAAGAGTTTACTACGTAGAAGGACTTGGACACAACTTATTCTCTGTTGGGAAATTTTGTGATTTGAACTTTGAAGTTGCTTTTCATCAACACACCTGCTTCATTCGTAATTTGGAAGGTGTTAATCTATTGAATGGATCTAGAGGCAACAATCTATATACTCTGTCTCTTGGAGATATGATACGTCCTCTCCTATTTGAACTTTTGTGCAATCAACCATTTAGCTAGACACAGTCTTGTTCGAGGTCTCCCTAAGCTTAAATTTGAAAAGGACCATCTGTGTTCTGTGTTCTGCTTGTGCAATGGGCAAAAGCAAGAAGAAACCCAACAAACCTAAATCTGAAGACACCAACCAAGAGAATCTTTATCTTTTGCACATGGATCTTTGTGGTCCAATGCGTGTCGCAAGTGTTAATGAAAAGAATTACATCCTCGTCATTGTCGATGATTACTCTCAATTCACATGGGTTAAGTTCTTAAGGTCAAAAGATGAAGCTCTAGATTTCATAATCAAGTTTCTCAAGATGATCCAAGTGCGGCTTAAAGTGACTGTCCGAAGAATGAGAACAGATAATGGAACTGAATTTATTAATCAAACTTTGCGTGAATATTATGAGAAGATTGGCATCTCTCATGAAACATCTGTTGCTTGCTCTCCATAGCAAAATGGTGTCGTTGAAGACGTAATCGTACGCTTATTGAAGCTGCCGGTACAACGTTGATTTACGTAAAAGCTTCGTTATTCCTATGGGCAGAAGCAGTTGCTACAACATGTTACAACCAAAATCGTTCCATCATACCATATGAGCTTTTACATGACAAACCTCCTAACTTATCATTTTTCCATGTATTTGGTGCACTCTGCTATCCGACAAATGATAGTGAGAACTTGGGTAAGTTACAACCAAAAGTTGATATTGGTATTTTCATTGGTTATGCACCCACAAAGAAAGCATTTTGAATTTACAACCGATGTACCAGACGAATCATTTGAACAAATCATGCTAGGACTTGATGAGTGACTGCGATGGACTTTGAAACACAGCAGTTCAGACCCACACTTCATGAAATGACTCCTACAACAATCAGTTCAGGACTCGTCGCCAATTCCTCCTTAACCACCGTTGTACCACCCTCAAGGAACACAATGATTGGGGATATATTGTTTCACCGATGTTGATGAATTACTCACTCTTCCACCAGTGTTGATCTACCAGCCGAAGTCATTGCTTCAATTGATGAAGTAGTTGCTCAATTCCTGCTGTTTCACAGGATCACCTCTTCAACAATAGTTGACCAAGATGCACCATCACCTACTAACTCTCAAACCAACACCAAAACTTTACCCTCCATCATTTCCCAATGATGTTGAAAAAGACAATCATGATATTGATGTTGCACATATGGGGTATTTGATCCATACTTCGGTATCCCAATTCTAGAAAATTCCCTTTGATCAATCTTCATCGTCGGATTCTATTCATACAATTGTGCATCCCAATCACCCAAATTTTGAAACAATTAGCAAATGGACTAAGGATTACCACTTGAAAATATATCGGTTGAACTCAATTAGACCAGTTTCATAAGGCTGCACTTAATGAGCAGCTCTTTTGTTACTCGATGTTATCCTCATGCTGTTGAACCCACGATGTATAAAGGATGCTTTGACTCAATCCTTATGGGATCAAGCAATGCAAGAAGAGCTCAATGAGTTTAAACGCTTGAAGTATGGGAGTGTTACCCGACCAGATAAAGTTATGGTTATTAACTTTAAATTGGATCTACAAACGTAAAGCTAGATGAACCGGGAGGTATTCTAAAGAACAAGGCTCGATTAGTAGCTCGTGGTTACCGTCAAGAAGAGGGAATTGATTTTGAAGAGTCTTTTGCTCCAGTTGCAAGATTAGAAGCTATAAGGATTTTTCTTGCATTTGCCGCTCACATGAACATGGTCGTCTACCAAATGGATGTCAACACTGCGTTTTGGAATGGTAATTTACAGGAAGAGGTTTATGTTAGCCAGCCGGACGGTTTTGTGGATCCAGATAACCCCAATCACGTGTACAAGCTAAAGAAAGCTCTTTATGGGTTGAAACAAGCTCTACACGCGTGGTATGACATGTTGTCTTCATTCCTGATATCCTAAGACTTCTCCAAAGGCTTAGTGGAACTTACTTTGTTCATCCGTAAGGAAGAAAAGGAATTACTTCTGGTACAAGTATATGTCAATGATATTATCTTTACTACATCTACACATGAACTTTGTGACCTATTTGCTAAAATCATGTGTTAAAAATTTAAGATGTCAATGATGGGAAAAATCTCATTTTTATTAGGATTACAGATTTTTCAAAATCCCAGAGGCATCTTTATTAACCAGTCAAAATATGCCTTTGAGTCTTTAAATAAATACGGTTTTGATTCTTGTGACCCAGTGGATACTCCTATGGTGGAGAAATCCAAACTGGATGAGGATAAAGAAGGGAAAGCCATTGATCCATCACACTATCGAGGTATGATTGACACCCTCCTTTATCTCACAGTCAGTAGACCTGACCTACAATTTGCTATATGCATGTGTGCCCGGTATTAGGCTCGGCCTACCTAAAAGCACTTACATGCGGTCAAAAGGACTTTCAGTATCTAAAAGGAACCGTCAATCGGGGACTATGGTATCTGAAGGATTCTTCAATTGAACTAATAGCTTTTGTAGATGCGGATCATGCTGGTTGTTAAGATACACGCCGTAGCACATCTGGTAGTATGCAGTTTCTGGGAGATAGACTTGTTAGCTGGTTATCAAAAATACAGAAAAGCCCTGCGATATCCAGTACGAAAGCTGAATATATTGCTACGTCAGGATGTTGTGCTCAAATTCTTTGGATGAGATCACAGCTTATCGACTATGGCCTTGGATTCAATAAAATTCCAATGTATTATGATAACAAAAGCGCTATTGCCTTAAGCTGTAACAATGTTCAACATTACAGGTCGAACCATATAGACATCAGATTTCACTTTATCAAGGAGCATGTTGAGAATGGGGTGATTGAACTTTACTTTGTCAATACGGAGTATCAACTGGTGGACATCTTTACAAAAGCCCTCGCAAGAGAAAGAATTGAATTTCTTATCAACAAGCTTGGAATGTGGAGTTTTACGCCAGAAACTCTAAAATAATTAACAGATGAAGTTGATGAATAGTGGTGGTACCTATTCAAATATCCTGGATCATATGAATATATATATTAAAAACCATAAAAAATAAAAAGATTTTTCCTTTTCAGAAATTTTTTATAAAAACAAAATACAAAAATATAAAATCTGCAAAACCAAATAAAAAATTAAAAAATGGAAAAATATAAAATGAGGTAATAATGGCATGTCTTCTGAAAATCGATAACATTTACGGTCTTAGAAATGTCATTCAATAATGATACGAGGCTGTAAATGAAGTTCGAGCAGAAGTTCAAATGTTTTCAAAACATGCCAAATGGGTTGCTATTATTTCAGATAGCAACCCGGTCTTCATCTTAAAGGCAAGTATTTCTAAAAGATAACTTGACCTCTTAATGAGAATTTATTCTCGGGCATGGTCTATTTTATGACCATGCAAAGGCTTGTGATTACTTTGCATCACAACTCGTGCTTCCTATATTCCATGAGTGTACATGTCAGTGCGCTTCTGTGTGAATATAAGAGAATTCTTATTTACAATTGGTGTTTGTTTTTCATGAATAAAAACATTGATTCATCAAAAAAAGTTCTTTCAACGAAATTTGACTTCTCAAACAACGACTACAACTTTTTAAATAGAAAATGGGTCATTGTTTGAGAGAGAGCAAATGTCAAAAATCTTCTTCAAAAAGGTCATTTGGTAAAAGGGATAAAGGTTTCAAACAATAACGGAATATCATTCTTTGGAAAAGTTAATTAAATTTAGCTTATGTGTGCCTTTCTTGTTATTTGTTTATGCCTTGCGTGAGAATATATGCATGATTAAGTTGTTAGGTATATTAGTTAAAACTATAAGGGACTAAATGTGTCATTGTGATAACTTTGTTATGCCTAAGTAAACTTCTATCTTAAAATGGTTAAGTCCTTAAAGTTTAGGGGGTGAATGTGTTAAAAACATAAAATGTTTTATAACACCTCACCCACCATCACTGTTTCACACACACACACACCTATTTTCTCAAAAACCCTCCACTGATCGCCAACCCTTCATCCTTGATTTCTAGACATTTTCGTGCTTAAGGTATAATTCAAATAATGTTCTTCTCACCACAATGAGCTCAAATCTCGAATGAATTACTTTTTCATAAGAATTTAATTTCGAAAACCCTAATAATCAAATTAGGGTTCTTCAAATTCAAAACTAAATAAAAATGTAAATTCGTTGAGGGGTTTTGTTTATTGTTGGGTGATTATGACTTCGCTTGTAACAGTTTTTAATATAGTAATCATATGCACCTGTTTTGATTAATTCTTTATGTTGAATTGCGCGTTCTTGAAGTTTTTTGCTAAAATACTTATGGGCTTTGCTATGAATAAATGGTACATGTGTATATGAGTGTATATATGAGTTGTAATCCAGATATGAGGTGTTTGATGGTTGGGAACTCGTAAATTTTTTAAAAGTTTGTTCGTTTGTCAAAATTGTGATGTATCTGTGCTTAAATGGTGACAATATGTTTTTTTGACCTTATGATACTAAATACGTGAAGTTTGAGAAGTAAAATACAGATGACATACTCAAATTAAAAAACTCAAATTTTAGAACCCTCCGAATTTGCAGTTCTAGGTGTATATGAATTGGCAGTGATAGTAATACACGAATTCACAGGAGATTAATGCTTTCCGAATTGGCAGTGATAATAATAAACAAATTCACAGGAGATTAGTGCTTTCCGAATTGGCAGTGATAGTAATACACGAATTCGCAGGGGAGCCTTTGGTCTTTGAATTGGCAGAAATCTTTAGAGTCCGAATTCGCAATCACCCTTCACAGTCCGAATTTGCAACTATATTAAGCATCCGAATTTGCAATAACATTTAGAGTCTGAATTCGTAGTTTTCACTTTAAAACCAGACTCAATCATACTTAATGGATTCAAAAGGCTAATTATAATAAACACGTAGATTCTAACCAAAAGGTGACTTCAAACTTGTGTTAGGTAGCAAATTTAAAATTGATTATCTTTGAAATCTAATCAAGTTAAAATTGGATTAATTCAACTAAGCCAATTTAAGTTCACCCTTTCAACGGTTATCTTTCTAAATGTGTTACATGCATTAAGTGCCAATTCAGGGTCTCTATATATGGTGTCTATATAAACTTGGTTATACATAAACTGTATCGACTCTTTCTTAGCAGAATCATGAGTATGACTAAAGAACAACAACAAGCTTTGGACGATGCTCTTGTTCCAAGGGAACAACGTCTTACGATTGGAAGTTGCAACTACAGATTGAGCACAACATTCAAGCCCAAGGAACCTACCTTTCAAGTCGCTCTGGATGTTCTCTCTCTCACTCCTTTTTATCCAGCCTTCTTGATCACTGCAAGTGTCCCTACCGTCTACATGCAGGAATTCTGGGCTACAGTTACCTATCAAAAGCATCACATCAGATTCAAGATGAACAAGAAGAGCTATTCCTTTGATCTGGATTCTTTCAGAAACATGCTTCAGATGTGTCCAAAACTTCCTGGACAGGAGTTTGTAGATCCTCCGTTTGAAGAGGATATACTTACTTTCATGAGAGAACTTGGCTACTCTGGCAACATCAAATTACTCTCTGATGTCAAAGTTGATACGTTACCTCAACCTTGGAGAACTTTTGGAACCATCATCAATAAGTGTCTTAGTGGTGAAGTAACCGGAATTGACACACTTCATCTTTCTAGGGCTCAGATACTTTAGGGATTGTATCACCAGGAGAAAGTTGACTATGTTTACCTTCTTTGGGAAGACCTAGTTTTTCAGATCGAAAATAAGGAGTCAAGAAAGAACAAATACATGTTTTACCCAAGATTCATAAAAGTTATCATCAATCACTTCATGTCACAGACTAATCCATTCCAAGAAGAAACAAGGTAGACTGGCACATGGCTAATGATGATCCTATTCTCACAACTATGAGATTCATTCCTCAGCATGAAGTTGTTCAAAGATACGGTGCCTTTCTTCCAGACTATCTAACCAATACAGCAATGAAAGAATCTGAAGCGTATAAGACTTACCATGATCTTGCTACTGGAAAGGTGCAACCAAAACCAAAATATGTACGTCGATCTTCCAGGACAAAGTTTGATGAAGCACCCAATCCTTCCTCCGGTAAAAGAGTCAAAGCAACGGCTAAGGTAGCAAAGTCTAGAAAGAAAAAGCAACCAACTCTTGGATTGGAAACTCTCTCAGACATAGCATTGACTGAGTCTGACCAAATGAAACTGGCCATTGAAAGAAACAAAACACAACTTTACATCTCTCAACCCAACAATTCTGGTGTACATAAAGGAACTGGTGTTACACCAGGGGTTCCCGATGTACCGACTTATGAATTTGATAATGAGCAAATTTCTTGGAAATCAAGTAAAGAAGAAGATGATGATGAAGAGAATGTGAGTGAACACGAAGATGACAATGATGATGAATGAACTGAATCTGACAATGATGGTGATGACTTCGTTCATCGCAAGTTTTCAACGCATAATGATGAAGCAAAGCAAGATAAATAAGTAACTGAAGAAGATAGCTTTGATCCAAGGGTTTAAACACCTTCTCATGTTGAATCCACTAATGATGAAGACAGAGATGATGTAATTCAAGATGCAAATGTTAAGGGAGATATGTTTAATGAAGAAGATACACATGAAGAGGTCGAAGTGAATGTGCTATACCAGGACACGAACGTTAATCTAGAGGGAAGAGATACTGTAATGACAGATGCTCCACTGCCTAATGTTCAAGCAACTCAGGAAACAAAAGATACTCATGTGATACTCACCGCTCTGATCAATCCTGAAGGTCAACAACAGAGTTCTTCTGTGTCATCTGGCTTTGTTTCTAACATGCTCAACCCCAGACCAAATACAGGTATTAACTCAATATTTAATCTTAACACTAAGGAAACTTCACTTGTAGATGTTCCAGTCACCATTATTGCTGAGCCACCTTTTGTGTTTTCAACAATTCTTCCTCCACCACCCACTCCTCTTATCACACATATGCAACAAACACTAGTTCCCATACCAATAGCTATTCCAAGCACCTCCCTGCAAGATCTTCCTAACTTTGGCTCTTTATCCAGATTTGACCATAGACTTAAAACTTTGGAAACTGACTTCTCTGAGTTTAAGCAAATGAACCAATTTGCTAAAGCGGATTCTTCCATTTCTGTCATTGTTGATACGTACCTTGCAAAAAAGATGAATGAAGCCATAAAAATAGTTATTCAATTGCGATCTAGCAGACTTAGAGATGAAGCTCAAGCCGAAAACGAAGACTTTCTTAATAAACTTGATGACAACATAAAGAAAATAATCAAGAACCAAGTCAAAGAACAAGTTAAGGCACAAGTCTCTAAGATTTTGCCAAAAATTAAGAAGACAATAAAGGAACAACTCGAAGCAGAGATTATGAATCGCACTTCCATTGAATCCAAGACATCTCTTGCTTTAGCTGTCAACCTATCTGAATTAGAGTTGAAGAAGATTCTCATTGAAAAGATGGAGGGCAATAAGTCAATCCATAGATCTAATGAACAAAAGAATCTCTATAAGGCATTGGTTGAAGCTTACGAAAGTGACAAGCTTATTCTTAACACTTATGGTGATATTGTCTTGTTTAAAAGACGCAGAGATGATGACGATAAAGACGATGAACCCTCTGCTGGATCAAACTGGGGGTTTAAGAGAAGACGAGCTGGAAAAGAACCAGAGTCAACCAGTGCTCCAAAGGAAAAGACATCCAAGACAACTGATGGGTCTAAATCTCAACACAAGTCTGCTGGCGAGTCTGCTCATATAGAGGAGCCAATGTACATCGACAAGGATTTAGAAGAACCCGCACATCAGGAGTTTAATATAGGAGCTACTGAAGAACATTCTGATGAGGAGACATCTCAGCATCTTGTTTGGTTTCAAAAACCAGCAAAAATCCCTACTCCCGATCGTGATTGGAACAAGACTTTACCTACTGTTCATGGACCAGTTTATAACAACCTGCAATTTTCATCAATGTAATTTTCCATCTATTAAATTAGATTCAATGTAATATCCATCTATTATAAATATATCACCTTCTTACAGGGAATTTTTTTGCTTTATCTCATTATGCAACGTAACTTGCATCTCTAAAGTAAACAAGCTCACGCAACCTCTATCAATGCCATCTATATCTATGTTTATATCATGTAAACATCCTAATATGTCAAGTCTATATCATTTACCATAAGTTCATTTCGTAGCCATTTTTTTGATAAAACTAGTGTACATTTTTCGTATCATGATATAACTCATTTTAATGATCTTATACCTCAATATAAGTCTTAATTAACCTTTACTTGTCTTATGTAATTTCTTTAACTTGTAACATATTATGAACACATAAAACCTAATTAACCCTTGTTCTTGTTTACACCAAAAACAACAACGATCACAATTTTTATCATCATTTTTAACATGATATATGTAATAACACAACATGTATAAAAGTATACAAAATGACCATTACAAGTGAAAACTTCATTTTCATGAATAAAAACTTAAATGGTGATTCAACTAAAATAGATATTTACATATGCATTTTAAATGTAAAATTTACAAGAATATAAAGAGTTATAGTAGACTTAGGATGTGTGAGTTGATGATAAAAAATGCTAAACCCTTGTTTAGCCCTAGAATCCAAGCTTGCACTTAAGAAAACCCTTGTTTTCTTAATAAAAACCCCAGTCTTTCCTTTCTTGATTAATACTTGGAAATGCTTAGCCAATGCTTGGAAATACCTTAGAATATCTTAGAATAGATGTGTATAGGAGTGTATGGGTTGTAGAAAATTTTGTATGGATTGTGTGTTGTGGTTGATTTGTACCGTGAGCTTAAGGAGAGAAAGAGAGGGGTTTTGTGAAATACTAAGTGTTTATGTTCTATGAGTTACCTATCATGTTTACTTGCACTTATATGCATTCCATGGTCAATAGCTAGTAAAAACATTCAAAGGGACATAAGGAGGGTTTCAAGGGTTCAAGTGTTTATGTCTTTGGTCAAACCAACATGGAATGGCTAAGTATTAATGCAAATGAGGTACTAAGGCCACTTGTATGAAAAATTCATTTTCCAAATTAATATTGTATGTTATTTTTATGGAGGCGGTGTGATATGGGGGGGGGGTACCTTCTAGATGAATTTTTGCTAGTTAACATTATATATTGAAGTCATATTTAAAGTTACAATTTTAAAACTTTTATTTTAAGAGTGCCAACTTGCATGAATTTGTGCATTGATTTACTTCTAAGTATACAAAGTGTAAGTAACTTTATTTAGCTAAATTTAAATAATCTTTAGCTATTGGGACAATCAGAGGGTATTGTTGAAGCGTTAATTAAATTCTCGTGCTTCCGGTTACGCTTAAACGTACATTTATCGATAAACGTATTTAACTTACGTAACCAATAAAATCAATGAACGACGACCATAATTATCATTACAATAATTATATAACACATAATTGATGTAAACGTTTAATGGTTTGATGCCCGTTTACATTAAACGATAATATTTGGCGTACGCGATTTAACCTATCGCTTATGATTTAAAGTAAACACATACATTACAAAAGGTACATTGTGGATTTATCGATGTCGTCAATGACTTGAAAACACAGGGTGTTATATTCTTGATGTACTGACTTATGAATCTGATGATGAGCAAATCTCTTGGAAGTTAAGTGAAGAAGAAGATAATGATGAAGAGAATGTGAGTGAACACGAAGATGACAATGATGATGAACGAACTAAATCTGAAAATGATGGTGATGATTTCGTTCATCCCAAGTTTTCAACTCATAATGATGAAGCAATGCAAGATGAAGAAGTAAATGAAGAAGATAGCTTTGATCCAAGGGTTCAAACACCTTCTCATGTTGAATCCACTGATGATGAAGACAGTGATGATGAAATTCATGATGCAAATGTTGAGGGAGATAAGATGAATGAAAGAAGATGACATATAAAGAGACGAATCGGGAAATTTTTGGGGGCAAAAATATACGGGGACGTGAACACATAAAATCTGCGAGGGAAAAAGGCACTTGTGATGACAGCAGTCCACTGCCTAATGTTCAAGTTCTCAGGATACAGAAAGATACTCATACTGATACTCACCGCTCTGATCAATCCTGAAGGTCAACAACAGAGTTCTTATGTGTCATCTGGCTTCGTTTCTAATATGCTCAACGCCAGACCAGATACAGGTATTGACTCAATATTTAATCTTAACACTGAGGCAACTTTACTTGTAGATGTTCCTATCACCACTATTGCTGAGCCACCTCTTGTCTTTGCTACAACTCTTCCTCCACCACCCATTCCTCCCATCACACATATGCAACAAACACCAGTTCCCACACCAATAATTGTTCCAAGCTCCTCCCTGCAAGATCTTCCCAACTTTGGATATTTATTCGGGTTTGACCATAGACTTAAAACTTTGGAAACTGATTTCTCTTAGTTCAAGCAAACGAACCAATTTGCTAAAGGAATTTCTTTCATTACCGGCATTGTTGATGTATACCTTGCAAACAAGATGAATGAAGCCGTCAAAACAGCTGTTCAATTGCAATCAGACAAACTCAGAGATGAAGCTCAAGCCGAAAATGAAGCCTTCCTCAATTCACTTGATGAAAACATAAAGAAAATAATCAAGGATCAAGTCAAACAACAAGTTAAGGCACAAGTCTCCAAGATTTTGCCAAGAATAAAGAAGTCGGTAAACAAACAACTCGAAGCTGAGTTATGACTCGTTCATCCACTGAATCTAATACATCTTATGCTGTAGCCGCCAACCTATCTGAATTAAAGCTTAAGAAGATTCTCATAAACAAAATGGAGAGCAATAAGTCAATCCA
This sequence comes from Tanacetum coccineum, assembly GCA_026074375.1. Classification (NCBI taxonomy): domain Eukaryota; kingdom Viridiplantae; phylum Streptophyta; class Magnoliopsida; order Asterales; family Asteraceae; genus Tanacetum; species Tanacetum coccineum. Next base: position 14,028 of record BQNB010005220.1, on the reverse strand, counting down.
CATATCTAATAACAAAAAGAATCTTACACAGGCATTGGTTGAAGCTTATCGAATTGTGACAAGCTCATCTGACACTTATGTGATACTGGTCTCGTTTAAAAAGAAGAAAGATGATGAGGATTAAGACTGAAGAACCCTTCTGCTGGATCAAACCGGGGTCAAGAGACAGACGAGCTAGAAAAGAACCAAGTCACCAGTGCTCCAATGAAAAGACATTAAGACAACTGGCAAGTAATGATGGGTCAAATATTAACACGAGTCTGCTGGCGATTGCTCATACAGAGGAGCCAAAGGCACAGACAAGGATTTGGAAGAAGAACCCGCACATTAGGTTGTTTGATATGGGAGTATGAGAACCAATCTGAGGAAGAGACATCTCAGCATCCTGATTGGTTTCAAAAACCAGCAAAATCCCTCTCTCGATCGTGATTGGAACAAGACTTTACTTGTTGTTCATGGACCAGTTCAACCTTAGTTAAGCAATCTGGCTCAGGAATAAGGTCCTCATGAATCATTTGATGAGCTAATGGATACTCCTCTGTACTTCTCAGCATTTATGATGAATCGGCTCAAAATTGACACTTTAACACCTGAATTATTAGTCTGTCTAACATTTGAGCTGATGAAAGGTACATGCAAAAGCTTGGTTGAGCTAGAATACTTCTTTGAAGAAGTCTATAAGGCAACCACGGATCAACTAGATTGGCACAAACCCTGAAAGGTCAAGCATATCACATGATCTGTGAAAGCCACTCCATTGATACCTAACTCTCGCGGTCCTTAAGTCATTCATTTTGACCACTTCATCAACAACGACTTGCATATATATTTGGTGGCGGGTCTCCCAAAAAACTCTACTTATGCAACTTCCATCACAAAGACCAAGGCTGCAGATTATGGTCATATTAAATAGATTGATGATTTGGTCCCCAACACAATCAGGAGTGAAGTGCCGGTCAACTATGAAAGCATGAAATATGAGGAACTCTCTCTTGGGTCGCAACGTCAATATTTCTATGTATCTTGTGCTAACAGGGAATATGCTCGTGATGTCTACTCAAAACGTAGAATTATTGCTGTCATGAAGCTTTAGATTGTCGAATGGCATGGTTACAAACATTTAGATTGGATCACCATACGTAGAGAATATGACAAGCTATATACATTCAAGGAAGGAGACTTTAAACGGCTTCGCCTTTAAGATATCAAAGACATGCTGATTCTTCTTGTTCAAAGAAAACTAACAAATCTCAATGTTGAAGATCGTCTCGCTTTTGGTGTCTCTCTGAGAATGTTTACAAGAAGTATTGTCATCCAAAGGCGTGTTAAAGATCTTCAGTTAGGTGTCGAAAGTTACCAAAAGAAGCTCAACATCACAAAGCCAGATACGTATAGATCTGATCTCAAATGTAGGGATGCCTATACAAACATATTCCAATCCTAGACGGCTTCATCTTATCAGAACAAGACAAGAAGAACAGAATTGAAGTGTATTGAGAATCACACGTTAGAGACGGTACACTCGATGATGTCTCGAACTGCTCTTAATGCTCGTCTGAAAGGGATTTGGGATGGAATATCTACCAAAGAAATATGAGACAGAGTGATAGGGAACGAGCAAAAGCTATGATCCAGGCAATCGACAAACAGCTCAAGTCAAGGAGGATAATGAGAAGTTTGGAAAATTTTGTTGGTGGGAGACAGTGCTTGTGATCTAAGTCCCTTTATGCCAAAAGACCCCACTATCATGGACCATTAATCACTTACGAGTAAACGCGAATATGGTGGACAGGCCTATTAGGATTGACGAATCCCATTTGTGTTAGCTGGATAGGTAACCAAACGCACTATATTTGAATCTCATAGGAATATGGCAATTACCTACATAGGGGGCCATTATCTTTACATATATCATTATTGATATATACACAAGTCGGTTTGTGTGCCATGAGCTTAGACGCAATAATACACTATTAATATTGTTTTCTATAATAATTATACTCATTGCAATTATTACACTTATGGGTGTATAACAACGTAACCCACTATCTATGATGACTTGCATTCACACTATTTACCATAAACCTATGAATTTCACTCAACCATTGTGTTGATCTTTTTAGCATGTTTATCTCAGGTATTTAAGCAACTTATGGCACGGAGTGGCATGGACATGAAGATGGCTAAACTGTTATCATTCAACTTTATGTATTCCTGTAGATTTTGGGACCTCTGTTTGTAAAAACTCTGATGAATAAATGAATGATAACATCTTTTTCCAAAACGTCTCTTTATGAGTCGTTTTCTATGATTATGACTATTGTACTATGAAGTAATACCCCAGATTAGCTTTCACTGCTATATTTATCAAAATGGGGGTGTTATACAGTTCAACCTTGGTTAAGCAATCTGGCTCAGGAAGAAGGTCCTCGTGAATCATTTGATGAGCTAATGGATACTCCTCTAGACTTCTTAGCATTCATGATGAATCAATTAAAAATTGACACTTTAACACCTGAATTATTAGCCGGTCTAAAATTTGAGCTAATGAAAGGTACATGCAAGAGCTTGGTTAAGCTAGAATACTTCTTTGAAGAAGTCTACAAGGCAACCATGGATCAACTAGATTAGCACAACCCTGAAGGTCAGCAATATCCTCATGATCTGCAAAAGCCACTACCATTGATACCTAACTCTTGCAGTCGTCAAGCCATTCCATTTGATCACTTCATCAACAACGACCTTGCATATCTATCTAGTGGTGTCTCCAGCCGTACTTATGAAACTTCCGTCACAAAGACCAAGGCTGCAGAGGTTATGGTCATATCAAATAGATTGAAGATTTGGCCCCTAACACAATCTGGAGTGAAGTGCCAATCAACTATGACAAGCATGCACTATGGGGAATCTCTCATTGGGGACACAAACGTCAACAATTCTATAAATTTACTGCTAACAGGGAATCTGCTCATGATATCTACTCTAAACGCAGAATCATTGATATCACAAAGCTTCAAATTGTCAAATGGCATGGCTACAAACATTTGGATTGGATCACCGTTCGTAGAGATGATGACAAGCTATATACATTCAAGTAAGGAGACTTTAAACGGCTTCGCCATCAAGATATCGAAGACATGCTGATTCTTCTTATTCAAGGCAAGCTGACAAATCTCAATGTTGAAGATCATCTCGCTTTTGGTGTCTCTTTAAGAATGTTCACAAGAAGTATCGTCATCCAAAGGTGTGTTAAATATCTTTAGTTAGGTGTCAAAAGTTACCAAAAGAAGCTCAACATCACAAAGCCAGATACGTACAAATCTGATCTCAAATGCAGGGATGCCTATACAACATATTCCAATCCCAGAGGTTTCATCTATCAGAACAAAGACAAGAAGAACAAGTTGATGCGTATTGATGAACTCTACAAGTTTAGTGACGGTACACTCGATGAAGTTTGAACTGCTCTTAATGATCGTCTAAAAAGGATTAGGATGGAATATCTACCAAAGACAATATAGAGACTTCTTCAAAGAATTTCAAAGAAGTTTTTGTCACTCTGATACCAAACGTATTTCTCGAAGTGACGAAGTGTTAAAGTTAAAGAATTTTCAAAAAGATGCAACATTAAAGCTTTTCAAGTCAACAAATCAAGAAAGGTATGAGCATGTCGGTCCAGAAGACACAAGTTCACAAGATGGAAAAGTTCACAAGATGGCAAAATGAGATTATGCTTGGTTGATGATCTCAAGGTGTTGAAGATCACACTCAAGACAAGCTAAGGAACAAGCTCAATACCTAAAGTCTATGATTACTACATCAAATCACAAGTTAATGATTGAAGTTAAAGACTATGAGCACAAGACTAAAGTTGAAGCATAGTATGCTAAGTTTAAATGTTTGGAAATTGGAGGGACCTCCCTTAGGGGGAGATTGTTAGGAACAAGAAAAGTCTCGGTCACTTCCAATATTAACTAGTCAAAGCCCGTAGTTAGTCAATGTTTAGATTATAAGCTAATATGGCCCAAAGGCCCATGGAAAGCCTTACAAGGCCCATGGCAGGCCACCCTTGGACTATAAATACACCTCTCCATGCCTTAGAGAGGTGGTTGGTTGGTTGTATGTTTCATTTCCACATAATGCATTTCATGTTCTCTACTTTCTCTCACTAGAAAATACATCCTTCCTCCCACTTTCTCTCTCTAGTTCTTGGTTCACATATCAAAGATTACTTGTATTCTACAAAAGTCCTCTTTGATGGTAACTATTAGTACTTAAGCTAGCGGTGGAGGTTTGATCCTTTATCAAGCCTATGGTAACTTATATGCTATGACTAGGTAATGAGTGTTAAATTTTCGATTTCCATATTGTTATAATTCATTATACACCGAGAGAGAGAGAGAATCCAAACACTTATTGTGATGTGCTAGTATATTTTTCATGTGCTTCTAGTTATGAGGTCTAATTGTTTATGCCATGAAGCCTTTAAAGAGTAAGTTAAATGCCCTCGATATGTATTGTTAAGGTAGAAAAGCTTATTTGCTTGAGGGCAAGAAAATCCCAAGTGTAGGGGTATGTGATGAGGTGTAATTTTATATACTTTCTCGGGGTCATTTACCCTTATAATCATGAAAAAATGTCTTAAATATGTGCTTAATCATTTCTTTTTGCATTTTTAGCATTTGGAAAAAATTTGGTGGAAATACATGTGATTTGTGCTCAATTTGGGAAGAAAATGGACAAGGTAGCTAACGGGTGTGAAGATTGATGAAGATTCAAGACCAGACTCTGGAGACGCCGTTTGAATAATCCAAACCGCGTGTGGACTCAAGTGGGGATGCCATACATGGATTAATTGGAGACAGAGTTCTGGATTCAGCGTCAAGTTTGAAGACCCAAAGAAATCCTATCTTGACGACGGCGTCTGGAAAATGGCGACGTCGTCACGGCCTGAATTCTATATAAACAAACTCAATTCTACGTTTTTCATATACAGTTTTGATAGATGAAATTAGGGTTTAGTTCATAGGAGAATGAGGTGTACCAGATTTTGGGAGTATTTTACGGTTTCCCAACCCTTCTATACTATCCTTAGTTACTTGATTCATCATAGTGAAGTTCTTTTATCTCCTATCTTTCAATATGTCTTATTGTTTGATATATAATTGTGCTTCCTTTATCTTGAACATGCTAGGCTAGATCTTTTAAGTGTTTGCTTATGATTGTATGTGAATTGGTATAAAGATCTTAGCTTTGTTGTCTCTTGTTGATGTGTGTGCATGTTTAGTCCTTTATCGTAAGATCTTGGGAGACATGATTGCATAGAAAGGATTCCACCAGTAATACTCTTCATACTACCTTACCCGTGTGTGGATGATCCCCTTTAGGTATTAATACAAGCACGTTTATCTAGACTAGAGGCGTTGTAATAGTCATCATACTGCCTTACTTGTGCGTTGCTCTAGTTAGTTATTTCTTAGACTGCATTTTTGTGTAATTATCCATGCATTAAAATAGTACCTATGTTAGCCTCAAATTATATTATTAATCTCGGTCTTTATCTCATGTATGTTGTAATAGGCTAGAAAGGTAAACGGGCTCGTTTATGCAATCTAATTGGTCATGTGTTATGGGCTAAAGCCCAAGTAATCGCAAGTAATCCTGAGCCCGACCCATAGAAAGCCCATAGGCATGTAATCCTTATGGTGTAAGTATAAATACCCCTCTCTAAGTGTGGAGAGGGTGTTGGTTCCATTTGTATTTTCTCATACATTTTAATTCAACCATCTCTTTTTCTTTTCTTTACTTTCTCTCTCTAATCTCTCTCTAAAATTCTTCCATCTTTCCAATCTTATTTTCTTGGTTCAATGGTGAAGTGAAGGTGATTCCGGGTTCCTACAATTGGTATCACTCGCCTCGGGTGAGTTTGGTGATTTGTTATGGTAGTTTATTGTGAGCTTATTTCAAACTTATTTTAAGTTTATAAGATCACGATTTGTTTTTTTCTCTTCTGTAAGTCAGTATATCGATTTGGATTATTGTATGTTGGGTTTTTTTTAAACTTGTATTTTAGGCTTATTAAGGAAAATCAATGAGTATCTCTTTTATTACATTAAGTCACGGCATTTTTTGGTTGTTTTTTCTTTGAAAAGCTTTGCTCTTTCTCTTATAAGATGTGTCTCTCTTATTCTCACAACATTTTTTGAGCTTATTCTAGCTTATTTTTTGTTCTTTTTTCACTCGTTATAGCTTATTTCTTACGAACCAAAATGTTGGTTTGCATAACAATTTTGATTTTGGGCCTACTGTTCAACATTCTTACTTTGGGCTTATTTGTTGTGTTCAATCATATTTCCTCTTCGTCATTCTATCTATACATATTTAAGTGATGTTTTTTAGCTTATTTTCAAGTCCAAGTTTTCTTATTTCGTGTCTTATTCTTGTGTTTTAAGTGCTTATTTACAAGCATCTTTCTGGGTTAAGTTGCTTATTTTTGAGCTTCTTTCTTCGTGGTCTACGATTTGAGCAAAAGACAAAGCCAAGGATGATTGGTTTTGGTGGTTTCTGTTAAAGACAAGAAGAACAAGGACGATAAGGTTTTGTTGTTTCGGTTGAAGACAAAAGAAAGGACATCGGATACGCAACTTTTTATTGTGACCGGATACGCAGCTTGTTATTGTGACCGGATACGTAGCTTGTTATTGTGACCGGATACGCAGCTTGTTATTGTGACTGGACTCGCAGTTTACTACCATAACCGAACTCGCAGTTTACTACCATAACCGAAATCGTAGTTTACTACCATAACCGAACTCGCAGTTTACTACCATAACCGGACTTGCAGTTTACAAGATAAACCGGACTCGCAGTTTACAATTTCAACCGGACTCGTAGTTTTAAGTAATTTTGGATTTTTCGGTTTCGAGTGTCCGTTAGTTACGGGACTTATAATCTATACCATTACGATCGTGAACTCGTTTCGATCATCGTGGTATATTCATATTGAACCGGTGATAACCGTACCATCTCGCGAGATCAAATTTGCATTCGTTCATTGTTAAAGAAATTCAAACGAAGAAGAAGAAATAAAAGAGGGAAATGTTTTCATATTTATTATAATTCAAAATTTGCACTTTTGGCCTCTCAACTTCATAACAGTTTTTACTTTTACCTTTTAGGTTTTCAAAGTTTTACTTTTAGCCCTTTGTCCTTACAACTCTTTTAATCTTAACCTCTACTTTTCAAAACATTTTCATATTTAGTTATTTGTTTTCAAGATTTTTTTACTTATATTATTTTTAATCATTTAGCCCCTCTAGTTTTAATTAATTACATCATTAATCCTTATTTCAAGTTTTTTTCTAATAATCGTTAATTAAGCTCAAGTACCTTAACGTCAACTCCGATTCATCGACAACAACAATTATACATTCACAGTTTCTTCTTGATTTAGTAAAATCCCGTAAAAGATTATTCTTTTTTTGGTTTAAGTCATAGAATTGTAAAATCTCATGAACGTTAATTGATTTCAATCCACAACAACAATTACTTTACCTACTTAAGATCCTATAAATCATTTTTACTTCACAATTCACGGTAAAATGGAACCGAAAGATACTTTATCTTCGTGTTCAGATTTACAGGAACAAGACATGCAACAAATGCTAAAACGAGCAAAGATCTTGAAAGGTAGTTGCCTAAACGGTCTTAGTGCACTTAAATCAAATTTCACACGAAAACATGTACAAGGCATCACTAAAAGTGAATTTGAACGTGCATTTAGTCGTATTTTTGATGAAGATGTTGACACATTCACAAGAACGTTCTCTCAGAACATGGATACACTAGAACAACAACTTACCAAAGAAACTATTCTTGAGTCCAACTGCCAGAATGCCTTTAGAGTGCTCAAGACACAATTTGAGAAAATTTTCACCTCCGTGCTAATAAAGCCTTCAAGTTTAGATGGTATGTATGCAAGAAAGGACTTCCGCGCATATACTAGCATGGAACCTCAACTCTTCAAAGAAATAATACTCAAAAACTTTGATTTCATTGAAGATTATATGCTCAAAACAATCATTCATGCACAAACGATTCAGAAAAGGTTGGATGACAAAAAGTTGCAGATTCAAGAATGCACAGTTCAAGAAGTTAAAGCATTGGATGCTATTTCAGAAGACAAAGCAAAAAAGAGTTGCATGGTATCTTTTCGAAAACTTCATTCACACCTCAAGCATCTTTCACACGACAACTTAAAAGGAACTCGAATCGAGTCTGGATTCAAACGTGCATTTGCAACACTCTTTGGTCAAGATGTTGAAACTTTTATAGGCACAATGTTCCTAAACATGGATCAATTAGAAAAGCAACTTGACAAAGAAGAATTTCAAGAGATTGGATCCAAAGAGATGATCCTGGCTTCTTTAATGTACCCCAGACACATTTCAGAATGTTCATCAAGTCATGATTCTTATTTGGAACAAATGAAAATATATAATAATGACACGCAACTACTTTTTACAATACACTCAACTCAAGATTCCAGAATTCCATGATACACTAATCCAACACATGGAATCTGTTAAGAAATCAATTGATGAAAGAGCACAACATAAACGAGAGTATGATAGCAGGGTAAATGGAATTAGAGCATATGTAGGCCAATTAGAGAAAAGGTTTAACGAGTATAGCATTGGATGCTAGTTATGGGTTGACATATGAATATCAGTGGGACCATAATCAAAAAGCAGGATACAAGCAACAATCATCAAGAATGATGCACATTGCGCTGAAACCGATATCAGAAATCCCATATATGCAAGAGACAATGCTGAGTTAGCAAACGATCGCCTGCAATACAATGTCATGCTACATGAACACTTAGCATATTGAGCAAACCTGATTCAATAATGATAGAGAGGTTGACCAAATTCTGACAAATGTCAGGACACATGTCCTTCTGCCTGCTAAATTTTTGCAACTGATAACCAAAAAACCTGAGACACTCAAATGCTCTCTCGAGTCTAAAAATATTATTTTGTCCACAAGACCCGTTGCCAAATTCAACCATAAAATTAATAATAGTCGCTCATGTGTTTAATCTTGAACTTAAAAATAACAAAATATCCAGCTTAAAAAAAAGGGCACATGGTCAATAATTTGGAAACGTAAAAACTAAACAAAACCAGGTTAAACATGACATAGATGTTATTTGAAACAATAAATAACGAATTGAACATAAGGTGAAATTACTTAAGGAAAATGAGACATTGAAAAAGCATTACAAAGAACTGTATGATTCTATCAAAACAATGAGAGCTAGGAACATAGAACACACAACTTCTTTGATTGAAAAAAATGATGCCTTTAAAGCTCAACTTCAAGAAAAAAGATTTTCAATTGCAGCATTAAAAAACGAGTTAAGAAAATTAACTGGAAATAGTGTGAATACTAAGTTTGCAAAATTATCAATCTTAGGGAAACCGGTTATACAACCACATCGAAACCAATCAGTTGTTAGACAACCAACTGCGTTTAAGTCTGAACGACCTAGAATTTTAAAACCAAGGTTTACCTCCCAAATTGATGTGAATAACGATTTGCCAAAACCAGTCACTACATATTATTTGCCTAGGCAAAAAGAATCTGCCTTTGCAAAACATCATCACATGATTGCACCTAGCTCATCTAGGTATAGCTCAAATGACATGGTTCATAATCACTACCTAGAGGAAGCTAAAAAAAGACATAAGAAATAGGTAGGAATTCCAAACCTAGTGTGGTACCTTCTGCTAAATCACAAAGCACAACCAATGGTAGCAAACCAAAACCTTGGAGCAATACTCAAACATCTAGGAATTGGCTTGCATCCAAGAATAGTTGCGTTATGACAAAGACTGTGCCCAAATCAGAACAATCTAGAAATTTTTCTGACTCTAAATATTTTGTTTGCTCGACTTGTCAGAAATGTGTCTTTAATGCAAATCATTATCATTGTGTAACAAAATTCCTAAATGAGGTCAACTCGCGTGCTAGGGTTCCATCCAATATGACAACGAACAAAAACAAACCCGTAGAGCAAATAAGTGTTGCAAAGAAACCAGAAAGATAGATCCCAAAAGGACATAGGTTTTCAATCAAAAAGACTTCCGTTGTGCATTAGAAAACAATGACTACTAGATCTTGTCTTAGGTGGAAACCGACAGGTAAAATTTTCAAAACTGTTGGTCTTAGGTGGATTCCTACAGGAAAGATATTCGACTCTAGCACAACCAAGGTTGACAGTGAACCTCCAAATGGTTCAAATGAGAATATCACTAACCCATATGAATGCGAACAAACTCTTAACTTAAGTGCAGGTACATCTTTTAATCTTAGAGTTTGGCTGCTGAAAAGATTGATATCTCAAAAACCAGGGGTTCAAGGAATTCAAATCTGATAAACAAGCTATGACTTCTGATCACAACAGTTCAGAACTCAAAATTCACGACCACAGCAATGAATAGTCAAGTTCAAAGCTGGTTCCAAAAGTTGTTCCTCCAGCAGACAAGACAGCTACATCACGACAAGAGTTGGAATTACTATTCCACCATCACATAACAATGCTGAGGTCAACATGTAAATATTTTTTATAAAAACAAATACAAAAATATAAAATTTCAAAAAGAAAATACAAAATCAAAAAATCAGAAAATGTTTCACAAAAAGAATCTTCTCGACATGTCTCTTGGAATCGATAACATTTACGTGCCTAGAAATGTTGATTAACATTGACACAGGCGTGTAAATGAAGTTCGAGCAGGAGTTTCAAAAAAGCTTTTCAACATGTCATTTCTATTTTTCTCTATGACTTGTAATTGCTCTCAGATTGCAACTCGGACCCGAACGACAAAGGAGAGTGTACGTTTCAGTGCGCTTATCCTTAAAGTTAGAAGAGAAGTCTTCTAACATGATGTTTTTCAAAAGTTGAACACAATTTTTCAAGAATTTCTCACTGACGATTCATAATCTTTCAAAATTATGTGTTCAACACTCCATCCCTCATAAAGTTTTACAAGACAATTCTTCTACAATTGGTGTCATTTTCAAAATGAGTCAATGTTTGAGGGGGAGTTTTTTGAAAAACAAAGTTTTAATGATTTTGGATACATCATCTCACGACAATTCTTATGTATTCAAAACATTATCAAAAATCTCTTAATAACAACTCAGTAATAATGATGACTACTCAATAGATTGTATGTTATAAGATGCTTAAGTGGTTGAGCACAATTTTTCAAGAATTCTTCAATGACAATTCATAATCTTTCAAAATTGTGTGCTCAACAATGCTAACCCTCAATTTTATATTCATTTTACAACTTGGTATCATTTTTTGGTGTCAAACATATGTAAAATTGAGGGGGAGCAAGTTAATGTTCCATATAATTCATGCTAATATGTTTTCTCCACAGAATTTTCATGACAAATTTTAATCACAAGGTATTTCAAAAACTAAGTGAATTAGTATTTAAAATAAGGGGAGAAATGTAATTAAAATGTGATCTTGAAAATAATAAGTGATCTAAAAGACTCAAAGTGTTGTTTATACTATTCGGAAAAAGGTTTTATGGTTACGATCTCATACCCAACAACATCTTAATTCACGACGATTCTGAAGTCATAAGGTGGTTAGGTTAGGTATTAGTCCTATGATCCAACCAGAACCGGAGGGTCTACCAAGGACATCCATCATTAGAAAGGTCTGATTGGAGGGATTTGATACTGAGTAATATGGGGAATTGCCCAACTAAGATTGGGTAACACTGGAACAATCACAACAAGGTGTTAGTAATAACGTCTTGGTAAGCATTGAATGGGTTGAAGAATTAAAAAGAAATGTATGGATAAAGGGTGAAAAAAAAGAAGCCATCTCTACTCCTTAGGAAGAAACCGGGTCAATACATAATCTATCGGTTTTCACAAAGATGAATTCTGATATTAAAGAATGACATCATAGACCCAGTGATGCAATACATTATCCTTCCAAGCCATTCGAGCTTCTCTTAATAGAAACTTGTCTCATTTGTCACGAAGATATGCACGTTATCTATTGACATCTCACTCTGAGATTGTTGATATTGAATAGGTGGCAGTCTGCTCTAGCCTCCGAGTATTAAAACCAAAACGCACTAATCGAGTCTAGAGCCAAGAGATCAATAAATTAAAGAGTTAATTGCAAAAATGGTCCTTTTAGTTTGGCCAAAATGTAGATTTGGTCCGTAGACTTTTGAAATTGCAAAAAACGTCCGTATTTTTGTTGTTTGGTTCCACTTTTGGTCCGTCTGCCCTAATGTCGTTAGTCTGTCATGCTTGGGCCCATACACCTGCAACACATACGAGGGCAATTTTGTCCATTCCATTATTTTCTTTATTTAATAACCTTAGTCAAACTAAAACCCCTAGTCAACACCCCTTTATAACACATCCACCCACCATCCCAAATCACTTTAACACACACAATCCAAAATTAAAACACACCAAAGAACCCTAAAAAATTAAAAAAGGGGAAAACCAAAATCAAGGAGATGGCATTGCATTTTTGTGGTTACCAAACAATAATCCGTACTTCATGGACGGATAACCACCCAGGACGTCGGTTTCATACGTGTCCTCGACTTGGTGGAACATCTTGTGATTTTTTTGATTGGTATGACCCACTAACTTGTGCTTGTGCAAGGAATATCATTCCTGGGTTACATAGGGTTAGAAATCAACATGAAGAATACTAGTAATCTTTGATATTATGCAAGAACTAGAGAGAGAAGTGGGTTGGAAAGTTTCTAGAGAGAGAAAGATGATAATATAATTATGTGTGTGAAAATGAGAAGTGAAACAACCAACCACCCTCTCCAAGGCATGGAGAGGGTATATATACTACATACATGGCCGGCCATGGGCCTTAACGGGCTTTCCATAGGCCTTGGGCCAGACTAGCTTACTAGACTAATCATATAACAAACTACGGGCTAAGACTATTACAACTTGGAAGTGACCGATACTTTTCTTGTTTCCAACAATCTCCCCCTAAGGGAGGTCACTCCATTTTACAAAATTTAACCTAGCATACTATGCTATATCTCTTAGTCTTCAGCTCGTAAACTTGACTTTCTCTTGTGAATATGTTGTAGTAATCTTTGACTTTAGGCTCGAGCTTGTTCCTTTATCTTTACTTGTAAGTGGAGATGTGATCTTGAGCACTGTGAGATCATCAACCAAGCATAATCTCGTTTCGCCATCTTGTGACTTTGTCATCTTGTGATCTTGTGACTTCTGGACCGACATGCTCATACCATTCTTGATTTGTTGACTTGGAAAGCTTTAATGTTGCATCTTTCTTGAAATTCTTTAACTTTAACACTTCGTCACTTCGAGAAAGACGTTCGGTATCAGAGTGACGGAAACTTCTTTGAAATTCTTTGACTTTAATACTTCGTCACTTCAAGAAAGACGTACGGTATCAGAGTAGCGGAAGTCTTGAAACATGTACTTGAGCTTTCATGATGTCTTTATGTTTGTCGGTCGGGTATGAGCATGTGGTTATGAATCTTGTGAGTCAGCTGGAATCAGGTACCTTCACCACCATCTTTAAGTATCCTGCATTAAAACAGTTAGCAATAAAGAGGGGGGACGAATATGGCTTTGTCATTCGCCCAGGTTTGGTTGGAGTAACCTTCAAATCCGTGAGGATCGACCTGTGATCAGATAGATTCAATTTAAGAAGAATCTTCTTGACAGGATTTCCAGCTGTAGTATTGAATCTTTCTAACACATAAGTATTAGATTCATCGTACTCAGCATGTTCTCATTATCGGAACGTCTCAAAGCAGACAACCCCCATTTTCGAGATAGCGCAGCGGAACATATATGGGTGTTATTTCATAGTACGATCACACATAATTCATATAGAACGACTCAAAAGAGACGTTATAACAACATTGGTCCCAAAATAACATGTTTGAACAATATCCCATATTCGACATATGG
>BQNB010005219.1:0-103259 GCA_026074375.1 Tanacetum coccineum | reverse complement strand
CTTGTATCTTGTGCTATTATATTATGAAGTAACGCCCCCTGACATATTTCCGCTGCGACACATTTTTGGGGGTGTTACAACCCGTTATCTCAAGTTCATGGAAATCCATCCAAGCCAGTGCAAACAAGACAATAACTTGCAACAGATCCTGAAATGTGTATGTTCGCGCTCACTGTGAGTACTACTGAACCAAAAACCATTAAGGAGGCAATGGCGGATTCTGCATGGATAGAGGTAATGCAGGAAGAGCTTTATTAATTCGACAGACTACAAGTCTGGGAACTCGTCGACAAACCCTTTGGTAAGACTATAATTAAGCTAAAGTGGTTATGGAAAAACAAAAAGGATGAAGATAAAACTGTAATTCGCAATAAGGCACGACTTATAGCTAAGGGATATGCTCAGGAAGAGGGTATTGATTTCGAGGAATCATTTGCTCTAGTTGCTCACTTGGAAGCTGTTCGGATTTTCATCGCCTACACTGCACACAAGTCTTTTCCAATCTATCAGATGGACGTAAAAATAGCAATTCTTAATGGTCTATTAAAGAAGGAGGTTTATGTTGCACAACCAGATGGGTTCGTTGATCCTGGTCATCCATAAAAGGTTTACCGACTCAGGAAAGCACTATATGGATTGAAGCAAGATCCAAGAGCCTGGTATGATGAACTCTCAAATTTCCTAATGTCCAAAGGTTTTACTAAAGGTACCATTGACCCTACTCTATTCACGATAAGATACGGGGAGGACATTCTACTTGTGCAAATTTACGCCGATGACATTATTTTCGGGTCTACAAACCCAAACTTTTCTAAAAGATTTGAAAAATTAATGCATAGTAGATTTGAGATGTCCTTAATGGGGGAAATGAAATTCTTTTTAGGACTTCAGATCCACCAATCCCCAAGAGGTATCTTTATCAATCAGGCCAAGTACGCTTTAGAAATTCTTAAAAACATGGTATGGAAAAATGTGATACCGTTGGTACGCCAATGGCTACAAAACCTAAATTAGATGCAGACTTGAGTGGAAAACTCATAGACCAAACTGACTACCGTAGTAAAATCGGGTCACTCATGTATGACATCTAGTAGACCAGACATAGTGCAACCAGTGTGTTATTGTGCATGTTATCAAGCAAGACCGACTGAGAAACACCTCAAAGAGGTTAAAAGGATCTTTCGATACTTAAGGGGTACCATTAACATAGGACTTTGGTATCCGAAGGATTCTGGCTTTGAACTAACAGCTTTTTTAGATGCCGACCATGCTGGATGCATTGATACTCGCAAAAGCACTTCTAGAGGAATACAGTTTTTAGGTGATAAGTTAGTTAGGTGGATGTCAAAGAAGCAAGATTGCACTGCAATGTCATCAGCAGAAGCAGAGTATGTGACGTTATCTGGAAGTTGTGCTCAAGTAATGTGGATGAGAACACTGCTTAAGGATTATGGCTTCAACTACAACAAAATACCGTTGTATTGCGACTCTCAGTCAGCCATAGCAATCTCATGCAACCCTGTGCAGCAATCCCATACCAAGCACATCCATACTCGATATCATTTTATCAAGGAACAGGTTGAAAACGGTATAATTGAATTGAACATTGTCAGAACTGAATACCAATTAGCTGATATGTTTACTAAAGCCTTACTTGAAGATAGGTTTCAGTATCTTGTCAGGCGAATTGGTATGAGATGTTTAACTCCAGCAGAACTGGAGGTTTTGGCAAATGAATCTGCTTGATATATTCTTCAAACATCGACTTGTAAATATTTTTGAGAAAAACAAAATACAAAAATATAAAACCTATAAAATGTCAACATATGCATGACGTTTAACAAGCGTTGAGTGGGGTTTGCTCAGCTACACATGCGCCATCAGATGTGGGCAATACTGAGCACAGCGATCATAAGCTATATCTCTATGTCTGCTAACCGGCGATATCATTATCAAGGAAATAGGTTGAAAACGTATAATTGAATGTACTTTTATCATAACGGAATACCAATTAGTTGATATTGTTTACTAAAGCCTACCCGAAGGTTAGGTTTCAGTATCTTGTCAGACGAATTGGTATGAGATGTTTGACTCCAGCAGAACTGGAGGTTCTAGAAAAAGAATCTGCTTGATATATTCTTCAAACATCGACTTGTAAATATTTTTCAAAAAAGCAAAATACAAAAATATAAAACATATAAAAACAAATACAAAAATATAAAATTTCAAAAAGAAAATACAAAATCAAAAAATCAGAAAATGTTTCACAAAAAGAATCTTCTCGACATGTCTCTTGGAATCGATAACATTTACGTACCTAGAAATGTTGATTAACATCGACACGGGCGTGTAAATGAAGTTCGAGCAAGAGTTTCAAATGCTTTCAAAACATGTCATTTCTATTTTTCTTTATGACTTGTAATTGCTCTCAGATTGCAACTCGGACCCGAACGACAAAGGAGAGTGTACGTTTCAGTGCACTTATCCTTAGCGTTAGAAGAGAAGTCTTCTAACATGATGTTTTTCAAAATGTTGAACACAATTTTTCAAGAATTTCTCAATGACAATTCAAAATCTTTCAAAATTGTGTGTTCAACACTCCATCCCTCATAAAGTTTTACAAGACAATTCTTCTACATTTGGTGTCATTTTCAAAATGAGTCAATGTTTGAGGGGGAGTTTTTCAAAAAACAAAGTTTTAATGATTTTGGATACATCATAACATGACATTTTATGTATTCAAAACGTTATCAAAAATCTCTTAATAACAAATCTGTAATAATAATGACTACTCAATAGATTGTATGTTATAAGATGATTTAGTGGTTGAGCATAATTTTTCAAGAATTCTTCAATGACAATTCATAATCTCTTAAAATTGTGTGCTCAACAATGCTAACTCTTAATTTTATATTCATTTTACAATTTGATATAATTTTTTTCGTGTCAAACATATGTAAAATTGAGGGGGAGCAAGTTTATGTTCCATAATTCATGCTGATAATATTTTTTCCCACAGAATTTTCATGACAAATTTTAATCACAAGATATTTCAAAACTAAGTGAATTAGTGTTTAAAATAAAGGGAGAAATATAATTAAAATGTGATCTAGAAAATGATAAGTGATCTAATCGACTCAAAGTGCTTTATACTCTTACCCACATGTGCAAAACATTTTCGTTTATCGATGCACGTGTGAAGGGGGAGTTTTTCTAAAAGATGAAACTTTCAGAGTGCTAAACATTTTGATATTCTATCAAACACTTTGACTGATTTTTCAATGGTTTTTATGGTTACGATCTTACACCCAACAACCTATTAATTTCACGACGATTCTGAAGTCATAAGGTGGTTAGGTTAGGTATTAGTTCTATGATCCAACCAGAACCAGAGGGATCTACCCAAGGACACTCTAAAGTTAGAAATAGCAGTCCTTAGGTATGATTGGAGATGAATGAGTATAACGGAATAATGCCGACTAAGACTGAGTTAACACTGGAACAATCACAACAAGGTGTTAGTAATGACGTCTTGGTAAGCATTAAAGGGGTTGAAGAATTAAAAAGAAATGTATGGATAAAGGGTGAAAACAAAGCAGCCCTCCACACAACTTAGGCAGAAACCGGGTCAATACATAATCTATCAAAATCACAAAGATGATTGTTGGTATTGAAGAAAGACGTCATGGACCCAGTGATGCAATGCACAACCCTTCCCATTCATACAAGTTTCTCTCAAAAGATACTTGTCTCATTTGTCACGGAGATACACACGACTTCTATTGACTTTCTCACTCCGAGTTAGTTAATATTGAATAGGTGGCAGTCTGCTCCAGCCTCCGAGTACTAAAACCAAAATGCACTAATCGAGTCTAGAGCCAAGAGATCAATAAAATAAATCTCATTAGGACACATTCCATTACAAACACTTGTTGGACATCATCAAGTTCACAAGCTATTAACAAGAGTCCTACGCATTATCGTTGTGATTTTTCCAGAACATCCGAGTGATACTTAAGTATTCACAGTGAAGATAGAAATCCTGCTTGAGCCAACATCAGACAAGCTCTTAGGTAGGTGACTTGCGAGATTCTATATGAATCAAGCTTGTGTCAACTGGATATCGATTCAGTCCAGTAAATGAATTGACGACTCAATTAGAAAGATAGTAACTATCTGATTTACTCATATCGTGTTGTCTGCTTTGAGACATTCTGGTATTAAGAACAAGCAAGTACGGTGAATATAATGCATCTGCGTTAGAGGATCTAACACTTTGAGCTGGAAACCTTATCAAGGAGGTTCTTCTAAATTGAACCTACCTGATCACAAGTATAGTATTTAAACTGTAAAATAGTCCTCACGTAATCGGAGGTTAATGCATTCCAGCTGAAGTCGGATTCATTACCACATGCTCATGCTCAAACTACAAAGACATACTATAAGCATCGAGATTCAAGAATTAAGAAAGCTCAAGAATTAAAGACAAAACTTTCGCAAACTCTGATAAACAAGATCTTACTTTAAGATATCAAGTCTATCAAGGGAGATTATTAGCAAGCTTTCAAGATGATGCAAAGTATGAGCATGTTGGTCAAGATACAAGATCGCAAGGCGGCAAAGATGAACAAGACTGAAGGATAAAGATTTAAAGATCTCGGACGTAAAGACGAAGTCGAAAGACAATGACAAAGGCTCAAGATCAAAGATCACAAAGCATGAAGGAACAAGCCTACAACAAAGATAGAGACCAAGATCACAAGAGCTTAACGACAAAAGCGATCTCATTTGATCTCATGAAGGAGTGTCACAATGAACTCACTTCAGGGGAGATTGTTAGCCTCAAAATATTGAGTCGAACAATGAAGTTCATTCATTATGAATATTAGGTCTCGATATTTATTTAATTAAATGTTGTAATAGGCTAGAACGGGTATCGGGCTCGTTAATTAATCTAATATTGTACGCGTCTCAGACTAAGGTCTAATGAAATCATGAGCCCGGCCCAAGTTAACATTAAACCTGGCCTATGGCAAAAGCCCATCCGGCCATAAGGGTATAAATACCCCTCTCTAAGTGTGGAGAAGGTGTTGGTCTCATTTTGTTTTTTCACACATTAGAAATCAACCATCTATTTTTTCTTTACTTTCTCTCTCTCGTTTCTCTCTCTAAAATTCTTCCTTTTCTCTTCTATCTTATTTTCTTGTTCATCATGGTGAAGTGAAGGTGATATTGGGTTCTGACAAATTGTTACCCATGAAGATTCTAGCCTAAAACACATGATCCGGATGTCGGGGAGGATAAAAGAAATAGAGAGCCATATTATTAAGAGAGAAAAGTAGAGAGGGAAAGATGTGTGTGTTTTCTAGAGAGAGAAACACACATACTTTATGTTACAAATGATTATCCTCACCCCTTCATGGAAGTATGAATGGGGTATTTATAGTCCAAACACAACTAAACTATCCTTAATAGTCTAATCTAGTCCCTGCGTGTTTGGCTATTTATGAACTAATGTAATTCCGTATAAGTCCTCATATTTTAAGGCTAACAATCTTCCCCCAATATGTGGACATACATAATTACTTACAATGTTCCTATCAAGTACAAATACAACATGATAAAATGACATCCAAGGCGCTTCTAATGCTGAAGATGACATCTTTGTCTTCTAGTCTTGATACTTGTACTCCAGCTTGGATCTTCAGTGTCTTTAATTGTACAAGAACCATTGTAGTATGCATGAGTTGGATTAACTTCCCTCCAATTCATGCAGCATGTCCTGAAAAGCTTTCTTCATAGACTCCTTTTTGGCGAAGTTTCTGAATCAGCTCCCCCCCAAACCAACATCCCTATCTTGAGCAGATTCTGAAACTTTGATGTAGCTAGAAAAAACTTCTGTTTGACATTTAAGTGCACAGCGGAATTTTGTAGAAGTAAAAACCACATCAAATACTACTGCTGCTTGTCATTAGGTCTTGGTGAATATCCGTTCGGGGGTAGATACGAGAAATCAGCAACAATTCTTCTCACGTATGCAGAATACTTCACAAACCATAATTAGTAAAGTAGTCTACACTACTTCCCCCTAGAAGTTGACATGGTAACATCAAAGTCAACTAAGGGCCGGATGTATACATTTCCCCCCATGATGGTTGTGAACTCTTGAAAGCATCATTGTCGTGTACGTCCATATACTCGAGAAGTTCTTGTCATAAGCATCATTCTTGAAAAGTTATAAAAGACATTGAAGAACTTTGAAGGATTTTTCTTAGACTGTGAAGTACCATTAATGTTTTGTAGCTTCAAATATCCCGTGAGAATTACTTATTACATCTCAACCTTATACTCTCTGGCTAACTTACCAACCTCGTATTCTGTCGGCTATTGTTGTGATCACTTGGTGAAGTAAACCCGATATACGAAACTTGAAAATGAAGTAAGATTCCCCAAATTTGTTACTTAAGCTTGCACTGTTGTTGATTGAAGAATGGTGCAGAAGAAAGCCTCTAAGTACCCTATACCCAATCACAAAGTATATGAAAAGTACAACACCTAGTACTACAATGTAACTCCTTACATCGGGTATAACTAGATAATCCAAGTCTCAATCATAGCTGTATACGTTCAAGCAAGTCATCAATCGATAGATTGGGTTTGAAGAAAAGGGGTAGAAAGTAGAAGGAAGTCTCGATGATGAAATAAGTAGACGCCTTCGTGAATCCCACTTTAATCTCAAATGAGGGATACCAAATCAACTCCGTGATCACTTGACATTAAAGTCCAAATCTATAGCCGTTTTGATGTTTTAGTGAATCTTTAACGATCGTTTTAGCATTAAGTATTGTGTTTGCATTGGTGTTGTGGAAGGTGTTTAAGTTTGGTTCTTGGCGAAATTAGGGTATAACTCGTCTCCAATTTTGGCATAAATCGGATCTTAAAAGTGTATAAATCACATGTGCGTATAGATCACCTGTGCGTATAGATCGCCTGTGCGTATAGATCGCCTGACCAATGTATAGATCGCCTAAAAATGTTCAAAACTCAAAAATCAAAAATCTTAAAAAGACTAATTTTTTGACGTTTTTACTTGATTTTTCTTGTACTTCTTACCTATCTAAGGCAATAAGAACCATAAAAATCCAAACTTGATGATTTTTAACACGAAAAATTTTGAATCAAGATTTTGAGTACAAAAATCATCTGAACCATAAAAAAACTAAAAAATAAGCTATGAAAATCCATAAGCCACTTGTACAAATAAGCTAGAAACTATAGAAAGAAGAAAGTTTCAAGCTTTTGCACAAAATACCACCAACCATGAAAATCCAAAGCTTTTTGGCTTAAATATAAGCCACGAAAAGCTTGAATAAGCTCGAACATCACCCCAAAAAGCAAACCACGAACACAAAACGCCCCTAGGCTCTGATACCAATTGTTACCCATAAAGATTCTAGCCTAAAACACATGATCCAGAGGTCGGGGAGGATAAAAGAAATAGAGAGCCATATTATTAAGAGAGAAAAGTAGAGAGGGAAAGATGTGTGTGTTTTCTAGAGAGAGAAACACACACACTTTATGTTACAAATGATTATCCTTACCCCTCCATGGAAGTATAGAGGGGGTATTTATAGTCCAAACACAACTAAACTATCCTTAATAGTCTAATCTAGTCCCTGTGTGTTTGGCTATTTATGAACTAATGTAATTCCATATAAGTCCTCATATTTTAAGGCTAACGTTTGGCTATTTATGAACTAAACTATCCTTACTAGTCTAATCTAGTCCTCATATTTTAAGGCTAACACCAGCTAATAGGTCTTAGAAGTTGACCTTTAAGCAAAATCTAATCATTAGGATGTTACCCAATTTGGAAGATAAAGCATTTAATACCATAAAAAATATTTTTATAAATAGATCACTTGTCCCAAACACCTATTCACCTATCTCTTTTAAAGAATCTTACTAACCTTAACCATGACGAAGACAAACAATGACAAAAAGAATGCCAACGCCTTCAAAAGAACTGCCTGAATAAGTGTACGAGCTTGTTGCTTTATCAACCCACGACCCGCTTCACCACCTTACCAAAACTTGTCTCCACCTACCGATTACCAAACGGTTTACCATCAAGCCTCATTGTGTCTCTGCCACTCTCTCCCATTAGGTCAATGGGAATCTCGCCGATTTAACTCTTGAACACTCCTAAATCAACCCCTCTACCATTAACCTTTCCTCTACCGGCACCATCACAACCGTCCAAACAATCCTCTCCATTGGCTATTAACTTGGATCCCGTGGAACTAATCTTCTCTACTCCTCCTACATCACCTCACCCATTCTTTGATTCACTCAAGGATTTACCTCTCCGGACCACCAATCCACCACCACCACGACCCTCGTTTGATACTATCGACCGTTTGGCTAACCAACCACCGCCTCTTCCCGACATGGAACCACCTCTTCCACCTTTGCCACCACAACTTCCGTCATTAGGACCCAACAATCCATTTCCTCTTCTCAATCCTGAAATGTTTTGTGATCAATGTCAACGCACATAAGTGATTGTCAACGACCTCCGTGAAGAAATGAGGTTCATCCTCAACCACATTCTCGAGCGCCTCGATGT
Source organism: Tanacetum coccineum (assembly GCA_026074375.1). Taxonomy (NCBI): domain Eukaryota; kingdom Viridiplantae; phylum Streptophyta; class Magnoliopsida; order Asterales; family Asteraceae; genus Tanacetum; species Tanacetum coccineum. The sequence continues at coordinate 94,630 of BQNB010005219.1, read as the reverse complement.
TCGCTCACACAAAAATCACCCTTAGATTAACTTAAAGTATGAAAATAATAAAAATATCTTTGTATTTAAAAAACTAATCCTTGTTCTTAGTTTTTTCCATTTTTGTATTAGACCAAAAGTCTCAAAGATGGTTGATCATTTTGTTACAAGGAATACATGTTCTATAAAATAATTGTATTGTGATTTTTATTTCCTACAAATTATCTTGATTATATTTATACACACAAAAATTCAAAAAGTCAAAATCTTGATTTTTATGTGCAGGAGCCGGTTCTCTCGATTAGGAAGGACGGTTCCATTTTTGGATAGAACCGTCCCTGCCGGTTCTATAATACAGATTTATGTTCTTTGCTTCTAACATATTGTCTTGTAGGTACTCTCAAAGCAAGGGGAGCTTACACCAAATTAGCTAACATATTTTTTTGTCGCATTACATCTCTTTTAATGATTCCCCCTCTTAAAGAGGATTCCTCCATCAAGGGGGAGCATAGCATCTTGATTCTCTCCAGATTAACTCTCATTATTGCATTCGATTTATTTTGAATCAACTCATTTTTATATCATTGCATATCTTATTTAAAACTTTTGTTTTGACAAAAAGGGGGAGAAGGGAAGTAAAAAGACTTCAATTTAACTTTCCGCTCTTATTTTTAGTTCCAACAATTTTATGTTTTGTCATTAACAAAAAGAGGGAGATTGTTAATACAAATAAACCGTAAAAACGTTTATTTATATCTTACGATCTTCTCGTGTTTTATCGATAACAATTCATAAAATCGTTACAAGTAAAAAACTAGAACACATATATATTTCATATCTTAGACTCTCAATATTGTACATCATTGATGACATAATCATCTCTTAGGAAAATCTACCAAGATTACACATAATATTTCAAGATTTGGCAATCTAAATTTCAGATTGTATGTCAGAATGTCGGTTCCATGAATGCACATTGGTCGGTTCCCTTTTATAAAAGAAACCGGATAGAACCAGGCTACAGGGAAAGCAGGTTCCATTGGTTTATACTAGCCAGTTCCCTCCTACAGAAGGAATCGGCGGAACCGTGTTAAAGTACCAGATTATGCCTATAAATACCAAGCTATTTCTCATGTTTTACTCACTCATTCTCATTCTTATCTCTCTTATAAACTGATCATTCTCTCATTTTCAGTTCTAGATAGTTTCATACATCATTTGTAGGTAATTCTCTTTGTAGAATGTAACATCCGGCAATTTTCAGAATTTTAAATGACTGTTTTACCTTTTGACTTTTTGGGTCTGACTTGACTTTTTGACTTTTGACGTCTTATTATGGCATAAAAGCGATTACCGCGTAACTGATAAAATTTTCGAAACATATTTTAATAATAAATCATATTTATTATTACATTACCTCGAGGCGCAAGTTATTTTTAACTTATTTGACTTGAAAACGAAAAGATATATGTTAGTTTTAAGCTGACTTATAAAAACCGAACCGCTAGATCATGTTTTCACGACTCGGACTCTAAAGCAATTTGATGTAAAACGACATTCCGGACAACTTTTTAATTTTGACCGAGGCCCGAAAACAAGCAGACGATGACTAAAATATCATCGCAAGGTTTTGAAAGTTGCACACAGCGTGTGCCGACACAAAAATAATTAAATTTATATTTAATTATCACAATTTATTTAAGGAAAATATTAAGTAAAGTCATTTAACATTTTATTCAAAAACGTTTGTTGATAACGCATTTATTCGGGTTAAAAATTTATTTTTTTTGAACAAGACATAACCGGGTTACCAAATAAATAACAAATATTTTTATAAATGTTATAAAAATATTTATGAAATACTATCAAGTAAATACTCATTTTTATTTTTATCGGGAAAATGATTTGAACGCAATGGCTGCAAGTTTTGCCTTTTGAATCATCCGTTAAACTAATTCCAAACGTGACCCGAACCGTTATATGACAAAAATTTCATTTCGGGTCATATGAAAGTATTTAAAAATTCACCCCCCATCTATTGTGACTTCGTCACATTTATTATATAATATTAATATATATATATATATATATATATATATATATATATATATATATATATATATATAAATATATATATATATATATATATACATTTAAATCATTTTTACAAAAATATAAACACACACACCTACACTTCTCTCTCTCCCTCCCATTTTCCGGCCACCGCCGCCCCACCTCCGGCCACCATCAGCCGCCGCCGGAAAACTTTTTCGGCAAGTATTCCGGCCGAGTCCAAAAATGCTTCCCATCACCTGATCTACCCGAACCCCACCACCACGCGCCTCCACGCATTGCCACCACCCCACCACTGCCACGCCATCAACACCGCGAGCCCACCACTCCCACGCCACCCCGCTGTCACCAATATCACGCCACCGCCACCATCATCATCATCTCGTCGTCATCACCACCTCACACGCACCAACATCACCACATCATCTCCGCACCACCGCCTCCTCACCGCCACCGCACCACACCACCAGCCATAAAAGGGTGCGTTCGAATTTATAGCACCATAAGAGTGTGTTTGGCTCGAGAGAAACCAACCAGGGTGCGTTGGTTTTAGGTTATAAAGAATAGGGTGTGTTTTGGTTGTGATCATAAGAATAGGGTGCGTTGGGTGATTTATAGCACCAAGGGGTGCGTCTGGTTCGTCTTCACGAGCACAAGGGTGCATTCGGTTGGCTGTGAACCACCAATTAGGATCGTCTTCACGAGCACAAGGGTGCATTCGGTTGGCTGTGAACCACCAATTAGGATGTGTTTAATTTTATATAGAAACAAACGAGTGCGTTTGGTTTGGTTTGAACCAAGATTTAGGTGCGTTTGGTTTTTATAAAAGCACCAAAGGGTGTGTTTGGTTGTTGTTAACAGCCATAAGGGTTGTTTGGGTTAACTTAGGTGCGTTTGGGTTAAGTTTAACAGCAGTAGGCTGTTTGGTTTGGCAGATTACAGCTAAGGGTGTGTTTGGTTGGCTGTTTAACAGCAGTAGGTGTGTTTGGGATAGCAGGAATACACCAAGGGGTGCGTTTGGGATAGCAGGAATACATATGGGTGTGTTTGGGTGAGCAGGAAACACATTAGGGGTGTGTTTGGGTGAGCAAGAAAACCATAAAGGGGTGTTTGGGTGAACAGATTAACCGTAAGGGTGTGGTTGGGTTAACACAAGCGATATAGGGTGCGTTTGGGTTAGTAGAAAACAACAAGGGTGCGTTTGGTTTATACAAATCAACATTTAATATATCATAAAATTTGATAAATATAAAACCGGATATATTGGTGGTTTAAAATGGTTAAATAAACGTAATATATGTTTATATATTTAAAACGCGCGAGTAATTTCAACACGGATCGATTGAAAAAGGATTTAGTTATATAGTTTTAAAATTGTTTAATTTATTTATAATTATACAATAACCGGATAAACAAACGAGAACTATACTTTTACAACAAGGCAACTAGTTTAGTTAAAAGTCGTAACGAAATACTGAATTATAAAATATTATAATTCCTGACTATAAGGTGAAATTATAACTTTGTAAAAGCTTTACATACATCGTTTACATGATTCGTAACTTTAAAACGTGCATTCACTTTTATATGAGAACTGTTATTAAGTAAATTGGTGATTTCCCGAACGCGTGTCGAAACGTTTTGTTTCAATTATTTTCTCACACTTCTTATATAATACTTGCAAAGTACTATATACCGCAATTATTTATTTATTTGGTTTCTTGTGTTATATAATTCACGGTATGAATTTTATACTTGTTTATTTTTCATATGTAATATATACGGAATATATTACATACTTAGTGTTTACTTTTTGACTTACTTTATTTAACCAACCACCAAACTACTACAACTTGAAATCTAAATCTTTTATCAATGTGTCGCGTTGAGGTGACCATTCATCGGGAAACCTAAACACATTATCCTAGGCTAGTGGGTCTTAGCCGTTAAGATAAATCGCAACTTCTTGATCGAGCCGTTCCGGTTTTCCATTTTGTCTGGCGCTTAATGTGCGCATTCCCGCCAATCGTTCTACAACATCAATGTGAGTTTATAGCCCCATGTTTTACTGGTTTTACATATATTTTTTGGGTGAGAACATGCTTGTTTTACTTTTGAAATGATTACGAATTAGCTTAAGCGGATTGAACTAATCACTATAAGTAAATGTCCGGATGTTCTTGGAAGGGACACATATGAGGGGTACACAGTCATTATTGCCCGGGTGTTCTTGGAGGGGACACCTGCGAGGGGTACACATTTATTATTTCTCGGTTGTTCTTGGAGGGGACACCTACGAGGGGTACATATTCATTACTGCCCGAGTGTTCTTGGAGGGGACACCTGTGATGGGTACATATGGTTTTCATTACTGCACGGGTGTTCTTGGAGAGGACACCTACGATGGGTACATAGAGCATCAGTTTCATGAACTTAGAGTAATTGTAATCAATGTTTTATACACATAGGAATATTTACGTTGCTTTGAATAAAGTGGCAATACATACTTTGGACAATTGCGGTCCAATTTTCATACGTACATTTTGTGGCTATTTGGGGATTGAAATGGTCATGCATATTATAACACCCTGTGTTTTCAAGTCATTGACGACATCAATAAATTCACAATGTACCTTTTTGAATTGTACGTGTTTGCTTAAAATTGTAAACGTTAGGTTAAATCGCGTACGCCAAAAATTAGCGTTCAATGTAAACGGGCATCAAACAATTAAATGTTTACATCAAGCAAGGGTTATATAATTATTTTGAGGATAATTATTAACTTTGTTCATTTTATTTTTATCGGATACGTAAAGTGTATACGTTTCGCGATAAATTGCGTTTAGGCACTCCCGGAACCACAAAAACTTTCCTACGCTTCAACAAATACCCACTTTTATACCCAATACATAAAAATTACATAAATATATCATGTATATCTTTGTCTAACCGAAAATCTTGCATCATATACAAAGATATACATGAAAAATGAGATAAACTTGCAACTTGGTCAATTACACACCATACTTCATCATGTCCTAGCCATACCTAGCTTACTTTGACTAATAACCATAACCATGACCATTCTCCAAGACCATACCTTGTCTCTTTGAATACTTTCTTGACTTTTGACCCTTGAAAGTATTATATACATACAAGTAAACTAGCTAAGTCTTACAAGTAAAACACTTAGTAATAAAATCAACAAAAACCTTCCTTTGGTCCCCTATATTGCTACGGCAATAAGCAAGCACTCTACTAAATCCATAGCAATTTTTATACAACCCATACACACTTATACACATCCATTATAAGTTATTCTAAGGTGATCCCAAGCATTGGCTAACCCTTTTTCAGTATAACTCATGAAAAAAGGGGGAAGTAGGGTTTTTGGTTAAGAAAGTAAGGGTTTATTGTGCAAGCTTTGGTTTTGTGGCTAAACAAGGGTTTAGCACTAGTTTATCATCATCATCATACCTCATAAGGTTTACTTAAACTCTTTATGTTCTTATAAATTTCATTGTTATGCATATGATTATTCTATTTAGCTTAAATCACCATTTAGGTTTTATTCATGAAAATAAAATTTATACTTGAAATGAGCATTTTACACACTTACATACATGTGGTGTTATTACTTACATCATGTTAGAAAGAATGAGAAACTATTGTATCAAGTTACTTTGGTGTAAAAATGATTATGGGATAATTAGGGTTTTACTAGTTTCATAATATGTTTCAAAATAAAGAAATACATAAGACATGTTAATATTAATTATGGATGCATATTAATGTTACTTGAACACTAAAATGAAGTTATCTTGGAAGAAATACACTTGTACACACTTGGTTATGCATAAAAATGATTATGGACAAAACTAGTGATTATGGATTTTTATAAAGATTATGGTTTATTATGTAAAGTAAAAGACTTGTATTAATTGATCAAAGTGAAAATAAAAGGACTAGGGACATAATATACATGTAATATATATGATAAATATAAATATAAATTTTGGCAAAAGTCAAAAGTGAAAATATGTAAATTTGATATATAAAGACTTAACAAAGTCCAACCAATCAGCTGACAATCAAAATTCGAATTTAAAATAACCATTTTATATTTTTATAAGATTATACAATTACCATGAACCGATTCCGAAAAGGTAAAAACTTGTTTAAACGTAATTAATAACGAAAAAGTACGTTAAAAACAAGTTATAACGTTTAATAACGAATTCGTAAAGAAATTTTATAAAAAACATTTTATGAAAAATTTCAAACAGCAAGGGATAAATATTTAATAAATAATCAGCACATTTTTAGGATTCAAAATGAAAGAATCGTAATTTTTCAATTAATACCGAACGAGTGTATGAATTTCGCGTGTTACGACAATTAATACTTTTATAAAACTATTTTTATAAAAGTTACTATTTCAGAACAAAAGTTTATAATTTTTGTAAACCTCCTAAAATATAGAACCTTTCAAATACGAGAAAGTCCTGAAATTATAACTTTGTAAAAGTGTGAGTCCCTAACTGAATAGATCTTTGCAGCCTACTAAGGGTGATAGCCAACTTGTATAAATACAGTTTGACTATATAGAAACACTGACTATGAATACTATGTGCTAATGCGGAATCTTAACACAAGTACTAAGAAGAACAATGAAAAACTAAATAATGATTTCTATTAATCTGCTTTGAGTGATTACAGATTACTAACTATAAGATATGATTGTATGAGATATATATTGAACTCTTATCTCTAACTATGCCGTGAGGGATCCTTTTATAGACCAAGGATAAACCCTAACAGACTTACAAAATGCATAAAAGATAATACATATCTTTTCCTATAATATCTCATACATATCTCTTAAACGGTACTAACTATTTTCTACTAACGGTACTAACTAACTGATCAGTACTTAACACTTTGTACTGTCAGTACTAATTATAACTATCGGTACTAACTATTATTACTAACGGTACTAAGTCAGGAAAACATAATTCCCAACAATCCTCCCCTAAACATGAATGTTGAACTCTTTTAACTTCATGTTTCTTCAGGTTTATCTTCTTAAATTCATAGAGGATGTATCCAAACACTTTAACATATCTTGATCTTTAAACACTATCCATCTTCAGCAGCAACTTTGTCTTCTCAGCAACACAGCAACATCTTTTCAGCAACAATCCAACTAAGTTGGCTTTGTAGTTTTTGGCAAACTACCAGCCATAAACGGATTTGATGTTCCTTTACCAGTAGCCGTTTGCTCTGGGATAGTTAACTCTTTATTTAAAAAATATGGTGAGTTAATTACCATACAGTTTTTGGTAAACTGTCAACCATCAACGGAATTGATTTGTCTTTACCAAATACCGTTTGCTTTTGGACTAGCCAATGCTTCATTGCCATAACATGGTGCATTGATAAACCATATAGTTTTTAGCAAACTATCAGCTATCAACAGATTTGAGTAGTCTTTACCAAGAACTGTTTGATCTTGGACTAGCCAACTCTTCACCATGAAGCAAGGTGAGTTGAAAACCCTACAATTTTTGGTAAATTGTCAACCATAAACGGATTTGAGAAGTCTTTACCACAAGATGTTTGCTTATGGACTAGCCAGTTCTTATGCCTATTAAGCATGGTGAACTGATGATCATTTGTTGTGTGGTGGTTAGCCAACACTCAAACCCTTCTCAATTCCATTCACATTATCATTCTTCATCAATCTGTTGCTTAATAAATCTTATCGAATCAAGAGCAACAGAACTTTCTCTTTCAACTTCTAAACCTAGATCAAGCATTCTTTGTAATAACTCCTTAGAGAGAGGATATCTTCTTTCAAATAACATATGAATAACAATCCCATCTTCAAGCTCCAGAATGTAAACTCCACAAGATTCATACAATCTCCAAGTGATAATCTTCCAATCTTGTTGATTACTCCAGAAATCACTTTGATCATTTTCTTCAGTTGAGGATTCCATCATTATCTTTAAATCTCCCCCAAAGAATCAGTTAAATAATCAAGATCAAATAGCCAAGTTGGTCCTTTCCCTGTAACATTTGGTTTATTCTCTAAAAAGGTGATATGCAGGTTGAAGTATCTCCATCAGATAGTTGAATGCCCTGAAGTTCCCATTGGCTCTGTATATAACAAGATAGACTCCATCTGGTGATGACACCTTGTCCAATCTAGTAATGATAGATTTCTTCTCCATTATCTCACTATCAATGGTAGCTTCAAATGTAACAATCTTCAGGTATTTTTTATGTTCATCATCATTGTCAACATCCGATTTAGATCTTTTCTTTTTCCTTGCAATCATCTTGATATGACCACCCTTTCTTTTCTTAGTACATTCTTCTTCTTTACCCTCCTCCTTGACACTTTTATTCTTAGAAGAATCAATTCCTTTTTCATTCATCTTTTTTATCAGTCTTTCATCTTCAGCAGACCCAATAGAAATGAAATCTTCATCTGACCTTTTAATCTTTTCATACAGAGCTTGTATTTCCTCAAACTTCTTGGTTTTCAAATCAGAATGCTTGAAGTTTCCTACATGCTTTAAGTAGGTCATCATTATGAGTTCTCAATTGATTCTTTAGGAGGTTATTCCTGACAGCTTCTGATCTTTGTTGAGCAAGGAATTTTCTTTGAGCAGCAATTGTGTCATGAAGGAATTTTGCTCTTTCTTCTATTGTAAATTGCTCTCTTTCTTCTTCTTGAAATTTTTCAACAAGAAGTCTATCAGCCTCAATTCTTGCCTTTATGTCATCATAATTTCTTATGAGAGCATCATTGGTAGCTTCTTCTTCAGCTAATCTTTTTCTTTCCTCTTCACTTTCCCATTCTTGTTGAACCTTGCTAGCCATTTCTTCATCACTGGCAAGCTGCTTAAACTTCTTTTCAGCTTCAGGAATACCATCAGATTCACTTTCAGACTCATCTTCCTCTTCAATTTTCTTTTTCCCTTTATCTTTAGGATCAATCTTTGGAAGAGGCTTTAATGTCAATAATGATCTAGTTGAGGTAGGCCTAGGTCTCTCAGTTTCTTCAATATCCTTAAACTCTACTCCTTTCTCCTTCTCTCTTGAAACTGCTTTGGCTTGGCTCATGTTGAGAAGAACCTGAGCTATTGTTTCATCATCTCTAAATATTGTAGAAGTAGGTGTTTAAGTAGTTTGAGTAGTCCTTCCTCCTTCAGCTTGATCATCAGTATCTTCATCTGTTCTATCGGTACTATCCTTCTCCTTGTCGGTATTAACTTTGGATCCGTCAGTACTAACTATTGGTCTGTCAGTACTAACTTTTTCTTTGTCAGTACTAACCTTTTGTTGAGCAGTACTAAGTACATCTTTAGTACTAAGTACATCTTCAGCATTCTCCTTCTCTTCATCCACTACATTCCTTGTCCTCCCCACATCTTGAGCATCCTCAGTCTCCATATTATCCACTATATCTTCAGGAATCTCATCAAATAATGGATCTTTATGTATTGATGGTTCAGCTTTGGCAGACTTCCTCCCCTGTTTGGATACATACTCCTTTTGCATCTAATTTTTCTTTAAGGATCTCTTTCCTGCCAATCTTTGCTGTAAGGAGACACTCTTCATCCATGCTCTGTGGTGTGTGATAACAGGGTTGGCTTGCTTCTTGAGCTTCTTGATCTGTGCCTTCAAGTGTTGAATTTCCTTGGCTTGATCTGAAACCTGTGTACATAAAGAGATACAAAGATCATAGACACCTTTAAAAAGTGTCCTATGTCATCCCCACTCAAGTTCCCTAAAGGAAAAAAAAAAGATTTATCACTGGATGACATACCTCCTTGATTCCCACCAGAACTTTCTGGAATAGAATCAGGAATAGTGGTAGAAGGTAAAGGTCTAGGGGATGGGTCAGACTGAGGGTCAACAGTTGCGTCACTTGGGTGAGGAGGAGAGGGTGTAGGTTGTGCTTCAAATGGTCTTTCTGAAGGTGTACCCTCATCCTCAGTTGGCTGTACCAACATAGAAGCAAATAAAGGTGTGACTTTCCCTGAAAAATGTTTACCCTTTTTAACCATAAAAGAAAAAACTTTACTTGTCAAAGCATTTACAGGAAAATGATCTAAAGGTACAGGTACATTCTCTATCTGTTTAGCTAAAAAGATTGAAATGAAACGAGGGTACATTACAAACTTCTTCTTTGCATCTAAATGTCTAAGCATACCATCAAAAATTAATTTTGAAAAATTATAGTTTTGATTAGATGTTAAGCAAATTACAACAGTGGCAATGTTAGTGGGAATTTGATCCCAATAGGTGCTTTTTGAACTAATACAATAATTCATTGTATGAAATAGAAACCTCCATTAGGGTGAAAAGAGAGCTTTGTTAAATGTTAACACAGTTAAATCCCCCTCATACCCCATAAGCTGTATAGCATCAAATATAGCCTAATTAGGGAGTGAGTCTATCCCATCAGCATCATCAAAAAGAAGATCACTTCTTATTGATGCTTCATAGATAGACACAGGTTTGCCAGCTACTTTAGCAGTAATGTGCCTAACATTGTTGATTATTTTGCACTTAGCAGACGTCCAAAACTGTTTAACAAATGTAGTAGAAACTACTGGACTTACAGTGAGAGCATGATGAATGGAACTCCGTGTAAGAAAATCAATGATCTCATGAAACTCTACATTGCCTTCAGTCTTTTCTAAATATGCGACCATATTGTGCTTAGGGCACGATTCAAGAACAACCATTATTGTCGAATGAGTGATCGTCGGTGAGGGAGAGATATTAGGGCTTGTATAAACGAAAGTATTTGAGAGTGATTACGTAAGTGAACTGTGCAATTGAGATGGGTTTATATAGGCTTAGGAAACCTAACTTCAAGGAAACCATTTCAAATTACACTTTATACCCTTGGCGGTATTTTTCTTCAACGTCTCTATAGCGGTACTAACTTTGCCCATCGGTACTAACTCTGCACTGTCGGTACTAACTGTTGTCAACCAAAGAATGAACAATTTAGGTGACATCAGTGCTTCAGTACCATCTAAAGCTCTTCCCAATGACTCTATAAATCCTAATGAACTTCCTGAAATGCATCACTTATGGTTAAAATGATTCTTCATACTAAACACTTCATACAAACTGTACAACACATCATATTGCCTCCCTTTAACTAATGCAGCTTATGGATTTATCATCCTAATAGAAACAACCAAGAACTGGAACCTGCTAACATCAAATGCCTTGGTTAGAAGATCAGCTACATTGTCATCAGTGTGGATTTTAAGCACCTGGATAAGTTTCTTCTCATAAGCATCCCTTATGAAGTGGTGCCTAATAGCAATATGCTTTGTTTTGGAATGATATATTGGATTCTTTACAATGCATATTGTGCTTTCATTATCAATGTAGATCTTTGTGTTCATGAAATTGAACCCATAGTCTAACATTTGATTTTGAATCCACAAAACTTGCCCACAACAGCTTGCAGCAGCAACATATTCTGCCTCTGTAGTAGAAGTAGCCACAATGGTCTGCTTTTTGCGATTTGCCAAGAAATGAAGTCTCCTGCCAAGACATTAACAAACCGCCTATTGTGGATTTCCCTTGTTAAGATTTGCTCCCCCATAGTCACTATCTGAGTAGGCTTCCAGGTCAAATGAGGACACTCTAGGATACCAAAGGCCCAGTTTGGGTTTTCCCTTTAGATACCTAAAAATTCTCTTGACAGCACTTAGATGGGAGGTCTTTGGAGTGACCTGAAACCTAGAACAAGCACAGACTACAAACATAATATCAGGCCTAGAAGCAGTCAAGTACATTAAGGAACCAATCATGGATCTATAAAGATGGACATCCACATCACTGGCTTCCTCATCCTTGACTAAAGGCTTCTGGGTCTCAATTGGTGTACTAGCAGTCTTAACATTGACAAAGTCAAACTTCTTTAGGATTTCTGCAGCATATTTATCCTGACCAGATAAAGATACCCATCGTTTTCCTGTTTGACATGTATCCCAAAAAGAAAGTGAGCTCTCCCATATAACTCATCTGAAATCTACTCTTCATTAATGTCTCAAATTTATCACACCAAGATTTCTTTGTAGAACCAAAGATGATATCATCCACATAAACTTGTACTAAGATGATGTCATGTTTGTCCTTCTTAAGGAAAAGAGTCTTATTAATAGTTCCTCTTCTGTATCCATTCTTTAACAAGAAAGTAGATAAAGTAGCATACCAGGCTCTGGGAGCTTGGTGTAACCCTAGAGAGCTTTTCAACCACTTTGTAGACCTCTCTGAGGATATTTAGATCTAGAAAATCTGGTGGTTGAGACACATGACTCCTCATCAATGTTGCCATCAGGAAGCACTTTTTTTTCACATCCATTTGATAGACTATGAAGCCCATGTAAGAGGCAAAGGCTAAAAAGATCCTAATGGCTTCAATCCTTGCCACGGGAGCAAAAACCTCATCATAATCTATCCCTTCCTCTTGCCTATGTCCCTGAGCAACTAACCTTGGTTTATTTCTGACAACAACTCCTCTCTTATCCTTCTTATTTCTATAAACCCATTTTGTTCCAATAGCCTTTTTCCCATAAGGCAAATCTACAAGAATCCAAACTTTTTGAATCTTGAACTGTAGCAATTCTTCTTGCATAGCATCAACCTAACTTTCATCTTCAAGTGCTTCTGAAATCTTCTTGGGTTCATTTTGAGACAAGAAACAAGCAAATAAACAATGCTAGAAGTCCTTATGATTATTTCTCCTTTGCTTTTGAACATAACTTACAAAAGCATAGGCTCCAAAACTTTTTGTCACTTTACTTCTTGTTTGAACTGCTGATTTTGGATCTCCAAGAATTAAAGTTAAAGGATGAAAAGAGTTTATCCTTGATGTGGGAATAGGACTGACATTAATAACAGTTTCTAAATTTGTAAAATCAGCCACTGCACCCTCATCATCATAAGAGGAATTGGTAAAAATACCATCAGTAGGATTTTGATAAATATCCTCAAGTGCAGGTATTTCTGAATCATCTTGGTCAGGATTGGTTGGATCAGTAAAGGATAGTCCACCATATGGACTGGCAGTACTAACTGGTGTGCTAACAGTATTAAATATGTTAGTACTACTAGCTTTAGCAGCTCCTGCTTGTAGAAGCAAATCCTCAGTTTGTTGAGCAAACTCCTTCCTGAGAGCTACAGCTGCATCATTCGCATCCTTTTCTTGCCTTTTAAGTCTTTCAAGTTCATCCAAAAAGACTTGATCTTCCGTATCTACGGGCTTCTCATATGTCTTTAAATCAGGATGTTTGTGAGGTGTTGCACCTGCATCCTCTGCTCTGGATCTCTTGATTGTTGAAGAATAAGAAAACCATATTGGCAGTACAAAGTAGTCTTAAGCAGAGTCATCTTCTTTTTCAGAATCCCCTGCATCAATAATGTCTTCTGTACCTGCATTTTGATTAGCTTCTTGTGGACCTGCATGTTTGTTAGCTTGGTTCTTTGATCTTACAGGTTGATAATTCATAGAATCAGTTAAATAATCATCAAATAGCCAAGTTGGTCCTTTCCCTATAACATTTGGTTTATTCTCTAAAAAGGTTATGTGCAGGTTTTCTTCAACTCTCTTGGTTTCTAAATTGTATACCATAAAAGCCTTGCTTTGTAGAGAATACCCAACTAAAAACCCTTCATCTTATTTCCCATCAAACTTGCCCAGGTGGTCAATGGTATTCAAGATGGTCACATGGCACCCAAAAGGTCTTATGTAGCTTATGATTGGTATTTTATCAGTTACAAGTTCATAAGGTGTCTTGTTATGAGGCTTAGTCACTAATACCCTATTAAGAACATAACAAGCAGTACTAACTGCTTCAGCCCAAAAAGTGTTAGGTAAAAATGAATCTGCTAGCATAGTCCTAGCAGCCTCAATAAGGGTCATGTTCTTTCTTTCAGCAACTCCATTTTGTTGTGGAGTTCTGGCATTACTGTATTCCCTCTTGATCCCTTTTGACCCACAGAATTCAATAAAATCCCTGTTCTTAAATTCTGTACCATTATCACATCTAATAGTTTTAACTTTTTGATTTAATTGGTTCTCAATTTGTCTTATAAAGTCCTTAAGGATTCCACTAGTTTCATCCTTAGTTCTTAAAAAGAACACCCAACTAAACCTGCTAAAATCATCAGTGATAACCAGGCAATAAGACTTATGGTTTAGACTCCTTACAGATGTAGGTCCAAACAAATCCATATGAAGAAGCTGTAAGGAGTGACTAATAGAGCTCACTGATTTGGCCTTACAGGAGGCCTTGTGTTGCTTTCCTTTTTGACAAGCAACACAAGTGTGGTCATTTTGAAAAATCTTTGAAGGTAAACCTCTTACAAGGTTTCCCTTTACAAGTTTGTTTAAGTTTTTAAAGTTAACATGACCCAACCTCCTATGCCATTTGTTAGATTCATCAATTGTGGCCTTTGCAATTAAACAAGCTAAACCTCCTGAAGGAACAATGTTCTCTAAATTGAAACTGTACATATTGTTTTGTCTGGGGATTCTAAGTAAGACTTGATTTGCATCAGGTAACTTAAATTCAGGAGACAAAACAAGACATTCAGAGTCAGTAAAAAGAACCTTGTTCTTCTTGTCACACATTTGTGACACAGAAAAGAGATTGAAATGCTGAAGTTCTTTCACAAAGCACACATCCTCAAAATCTAACTTTCTTGTTTTTATTTTACCTTTACCAGTTATGTAACCTTTACTTCCTCCAAAAGCAATAGGGCCACCATTAAAGTCTTGATATTCAGCAAGGTAGGCCTTGTTTCCAGTCATGTGCCTGGAACATCCACTATCAACAATTCCTTTGTTCTGCAAAGCTCTGTGTGGATAATCCTGCACATCAATTAAAAGAGATTAGATTCTTTTTTAGGGACCCAAGCCTGTTGGGCTTGAGTCTGCCTAGTGGATCTTTGAAAGTGAAACAATTTCTAAGACTGGATCCACCATTGTATTTGGAGACATTGTGCCAGTTGTGTCTTTGTGGTCTCCAATTACAACCTGCTGAGGGCTTAACAGCAGTTTCCCTTTTCCCCCAACAGCACTAACTGCATTTACCTTAGCAGAATAACTTTTTGTTTGAAAATTTTGTTCTAAAGAACTGTTTTCTTCATTAAAAGGCCTTGAAAAATGGGTGAATGAGTTTTATGAAAAACATGGAGTTGGTCTAACTCTAACATAATAGGCTTAACAGTAGTAACTTTCATACAACACTAGTTAGTATTGCCTGTCTATAAAACTATACCACGTACTAACATTCTTAGTACCGCTAGCTCTAGCAGTATTAACTGGAATTTTGCCAGTTCTAGTTAGTACTGCTGTAGGAACAAATTGGTTTTGATTATTCACTCTTTGCACATTGTTCCAAATTGGCCTTATCTCCCTTTGACTAGAATTCCTGTTCAACCTATTGTTTAACTCAGCTTGTTTAGCCATCCTCTTCTCATGGAAATCACAATCTCTGATTAGATGATTAAGACTTCCACATACAAAACATGCTCTTGCAGTAAACCCATACCCCAACTCTTTCTTGTCAACTTTAGGATTTTTACTATGTGTGAAATGATTCTTAACAGTTTCCCTAGGAGTTTTTACTTGCTGGTTAGCAAAACTAGGTGTTTCCTGTTCTTTTGTTGGTATAGACACATACTCATCTTCACTATCTGATTCATACTCCTCAATGATAGGAGCATCAGACCAGACCTTAGGTTGACATGCTACATTAGATTCATTAACAACTGGTTCAGACACTAATTCAGGTGTCTCAGTACTAATGTTAGATTCACAGGTATCAAATTCACTGGTTTGGGTTTCAGATTCACTAGGTTGAGTCTGTTTTGGACCATATGTAAATTGTGAGTAATCTATTTCTATATCAGGTCCAGATGGCATGTAATTCCCTGTCATGGGTGGGGGTACAACATTCATTCCTCCTGCTGTTACAAATCTATCATACAAAGGTGGATTTTCGAAATCACTTTCCTTACCCTTAAATACACTTTGTAAAACTTCATTTTCATAACTCAAAATGCCATCATATCTGTGATCCCCATACCCAAGGCCAAATTTATCATTTGCACTCATCTGAGTATTTATCAGTTTACCAAGATTTTTAGAAGAGTTGTGCCATTTTTCTACTTTAGCTTTTAAATCTTCTTTTTCTTTCATAGCTTCTGCCAAAAGTTTCTTATGGTATGTTAGAACATCTGTTTTATCATCTAAATCTATCTTCATAAATTTTATCTTTTGTTCATACCACAGTTGTCCTTGTTGATGAGCAACTAATTGTGCTTCAACTTTCTTTAGACCTTGAGTATATGCCTTTATTTCTATGCTTGCATCACTAAGTTGTTCTCTCTGAGCATCATACAGTTTTTTAAGCTTATCATAAGACTCTTTACACTCATTTGAACAGGAAGTTACCTCTGTGTCTGACCCTGAGCTGTTGTAAGCCATCAAAGCATAATCTTCTTCTTCTTTTGAGTGACTGGTCCAATCTACACCTTCTCCATCAATGGTCACCAATGCTTTAGAGTCTTCCTGCTTACCAGATCTTCTCCCATCCTTATTGCCAGAGTTCCAAGCATCTCTTCTCCTACTATCTTGATTTCCCTTGGTTCTACACTCTCTAGCAAAATGGCCTGTCTTGTGGCAATTGTAGCATTCGACTTTGGTTTTATCAAAACCAACTGGTTCCTTTGCATCAAATTGTAGCTTTCTACCAGTCTTTTTGTAGAACTTCTTCATTCTCATCGAAATCATGGCCACCTGCCATTTCAAATCCATTTCTTCTAAGTCATATTCATCAAGTTGTTCCAAGTCCTCATAATCCAGTTGAGGGCAACTTGATTGATTAGCAAGCAAGGAGTATGATGAAGTTTGTTCACACTGTGAGTTTTGACCAAAAGGATTAGAAACACTATAAGCGGTACTAACATCATTAGTACTGCTTTCATACGTACATTTTGTGACTATTTGGGGATTGAAATGGTCATGCATATTTTACAACTTGAACATTTATGTTGCCTTGAATAAAGTGGCAATACATACTTTGGACATTTGTGGTCCAACTTTCATACGTACATTTTGTGACTATTTGGGGATTGAAATGGTCATGCATATTTTACAACTCTATGATTTCTAAAAATCATACATACATCTTGGAAGGACATTTAAGGATTTAAATGGTCGTACACACTTTACAGAACTTTGGTTCAACATTTGTATTTACAAAAACCTATGAACTCAGCAACTTTATGTTGACCGTTTTAAGCATGTTTTTCTCAGGTGAACTAGATGCTTGGATTATCTGATATGCATTAGAGTCTAAATTGACAAGATTGCATTTATGGATTTCTACTTACATATAAATAATCAAATCTCGTTGGGTAGCTTTCAAGCTTTTCATTGTGTTGCAATTATGGGACAAATGTTATATCAAATTTCACAAGGAAAGTCTATGAGATTTGTTTCAAACGAGACACATTTAGAGGACGTTCTCTGGTATCTTGTGCTGTTGTTATTATGGAGTACGCCCCCGGACATATCCGATGCAACATTTTATTGAGGGTGTTTACAGATTGTTTCAGAGCATTGGTTATAAAGAATAGGTTGCAGATTCTCTTACCCATAGGACTATAACCGTTTCACAAACGATGCATCACTTCAAACATTTTTCAAAGTGCCATACACACTACTTGCTTACATTACTTGTTGCATTAAGTGCTTACATGGACACCACACATCTCACACACACACACACACACACACACAAACAGATATATATATATATATATATATATATATATATATATATATATATATGTATATATATATATATATATATATATATATAATTGCTCTGCATCCTTTGGTTTATCGCGAAGTTTTTTTACTATAGTAATTTTCTTTTATATAAATACCAGAACAATTCTTCATGAAGTTGTGAGTTAACACAAATGGTCTTCATTTTCGCTTAGACATTGGTGAGTTACACAGTGGTTCATTTTACTTTATTGACTCTTGTGTGTTGCACAATGGTCTTACTTTTTTCTAATTCATTGTAAGTTAAACAATGGTCTCACCTTCGTTCTTTGACATTGTAGTAAACAATGGTCTCGCTTCGTTAGACATTGTGGGTTGCACAATGGTCTCATTTATACCTCAGACATTGTAAGTTACACAATGGTCTCATTTTACTTCTTAGACATTGTGAGTTGCACAATGGTCTCATTTCGTTCTCAGACATTGTAAGTTAAACAATGGTCTCTAAGAATATTATTTTTCTTCATAGCTTTATACAATATCGTATTACACGGAGGCCGTCATAATTTTGTTTACATGGGATTATGTATGAATCTAAGTATTACAAGTCTTGTATGGGCGGGACTTGTAATATGAGGATTGATATGATAATCGTTGTGTTGACTCGTTCATAGAGACCTTTACCTTGTTTACTCTAACCGAGTACTCATTAACTATCTTGAACTCTAGGTCGATATTCCTTGGTAGTTTTACTCCCCGCCTTCGAAGATGAGTTTTAAACACTCGCCCCATACTAATTAGAAGCACATGCATCGTCATGTTATCCATCACCTTGAAGGTTATGTGAGTACGCGTATTGCATTGGAAATTATTAAGTAGGATGATTTATAATGTCTTTATTTGAAAGGATTGGGACGCCTCTTCAGTTAAATAAAGAAATTGTAAATCCCCGAACCATAAGTTTATCATTTCTTACTTACATAAATTAGGACGCTCCTTTATGTAAGTAATGAATTATAAATGGGTGGGCTTAATGGTATCCAATATGACACGAGTATGAACTCAAACCCAATAATCACCGGAATCCGTTAAAAAGGTTTAGAAGAACAATCGTGCCTTACCACTCAGCAGAATCTTAAGGCCTGACTTGGAATTACCTTATCTCATCATTAAGTTAGTATTTTTGCCGTTACAAATATTTACGATCATGAATGTTTGTGGAGCTAACAGACTTGTTGCACACTTGAGCTAATAGAGTTGATTCATCCTCGAACTAACGACTGAGTACCATATTCCGCCGTCTATCGCATAAGCTCTTCCGCGAGCTCCTCCCATTTGTTGAACTTGATTATGGGGATACTGTTTCTCGAAATGTTCTCACTCTCTACATCTCATCACCATTTGTTATAGTTATTGACGTTATGGTCGCTGCTGTTGGGTCCTGGAGCGGTCCCAGCTGGTACAACTTTATCCAATAGGTAATGCAACCCTCCTTAAACCAGATGAACACCTACCGACGAAACAGATAGTCGAACTATTCATTTCGGGCCACTAGTACGAAGACTTAGGTCGCGATACATCCTGGTACTACCAAGTAAGTTGGATACTTACATCTATTAGCCTCGTCCGTTATTAATCATCGAACATTACAGATATCAGAAACGAGACTCCGTCCTGGAACATTTAAAACTGTATACAAACATACTCACGCGACTACACTTTCTCCTTCGATGCTTCCACTATTAAGAGACTTTCTTCATGACGCGGTTATATCAATCATAAGATCTGTAATGATATTTTTTTGAGATGCCTATTTTGATGGATTAAATATCCTGGTCAAGCCTAGCCAAAATTTTCGGTACATTGAGAAGTGTCGAAACATGAATTTTTCTGAATAAAGTTATCAGCGTCTTGTTTAGAACTGGTTTATTAAATCTTAAATCTTTTTTGGGTCACACAATCGGTTAACACAAATTAAATCTCGGGACAAGATTTCTTTAAGGGGTAGGTACTGTAACATCCGGCAATTTTCAAAATTTTAAATGACTATTTTACCCTTTGACCTTTTGGGTCTGACTTGCCTTTTTGACTTTTGGTCTTTTATTGTCACATAAAAGCGATTACTGCGTAACCGGTAAAATTTCCGGAACATATTTTAAATAATAAATCATATTTATTATTACATCTCTCATGTGCAGGTTATTTTTTTTACTTATTTGACTTGAAAACGAAAAAGATATATGTTATTCCTAAGCTGACTTATCAAAAACGACCCACTAAATCACGTTTTCACAACTCGGACTCTAAAGCAATTTGATGTAAAACGACATTCCGGACAACTTTTTATTTTTGCCCGAGACCCGAAAACAAGCAGAAAATGACCTAAATACCCTCGCAAGATTTTAAAATCAAGAACAACGCGTACCGACAGGAAAATAATTAAATAATATTTAATTAACACTTTTTATTAAATAAAAATATTTAATAAATTAGTTATCATTTTATTCAGTAACGTTTGTTAAAGACGCAAATATTCGAGTAAAAGATCATTTTACGGACAAGGTTTATCAGTAATATACAAATAAATAATAAACGTTTTAAATAAATTTTATAAAAACGTTTATGAAAATTAGTCGAGTGAATACTCGTTTTTATGGGAAAAATTATTTGGAACGCAATGGCGCAAGTTTCGTGTTATGAATCATTCATTAACTAGTCCAAACGAGTCCCGAACCATTATTTACCAAAATTTACACTTTTGGTCCCTGTGAAATATTTATAAAATTAACCCTGGACTATTTGAGACATGTCACTTTTATTTATAACTTTTAATATATATATAAAGTTTACCTATTATTTTTTTTATATATACATAACACACACACATACACCTCCATCTCTCTCTCTCTTTTCCGGCCAACCGCTGCCGGAAAACTTTTCCGGCGAGTTTTCCGACCAAGTCCCAAAAGCCTCCCCATCACTCGATCTATCTGATCCCCACCACCACGCGCCTCCATGGCTGCCACCTCGTCACCATCTCTAAACGTCATCATCACCACCCACCGACAACAACATCAACACCATTTCTACCACCACGCCACACCACCACCTCCAAGGGTGCGTCTGGTTAGTCTCAGCACCAACAAGGGTGCGTTGGGTTTGACAAACGAACCACAAGGGTGCGGGTGGTTATAAACCACCAGTATAGGGTACGTTTGGTTTTTATATTAACACCGAAAGGGTGCGTTTGGTTCTGTCTCCAGCAACCCAGGGTGTGTGGGGTTTATGGCAGCACCGAAAGGTGCGTGTGGTTTCGTTAAGCACCGAATAGGGTGCGTTTGATTTCGGCAGCCAAGGATACGCCTTGGTTTTGATAAGCACCACAGCGGGTGCGTTTGGTTCAGCAAGGTAAGCACCAAAAGGGTGCGTTTTGGTTTGCTAAAAACACCACCAGGGTGTGTTTGTTTATGTGGTTTTACACCACAAGGGTGTGTCCGGTTTGGGTTAGCACCAAAAGGGGTGGGTTCGGTTTGAGTTTAACAGCCGCGGGTACGTTTAGTTTCGTCCTTAGCAGAGGGTGCGTCTGGTTTGGCAGTCAACACCACAAGGGTGTGATTGTTTATGTGATTAACAACAAAGGGTGCGTTGGTTTTCATTCACACAACTAGGGTGCGTTTGTTTTGGCTGCCAACCACCCACAAAGGGTGCGTTTTGGTTTATAACACCACAAAGGGTGTGTTTGGTTGGCTATAAGACAGCCAAAGGTGCGTTTGGATCTGGTTTTACCATATTAGGGTGCGTTTGGTTGTGTAGGAACACCACAAAGGGGCGTTTGGTTTGACATAAACAGATTAGGGTGCGTTTGGCTGTTCATAAACAGATTAGGGTGCGTTTGGCTGTTGATAAAACACCAAGGGGTGCGTTTGGGTTTATAGAAGACAACAAAGGGGTCCGTTTGGTTGGTTTAGCAGAAATGCACAAGGGTGTGTTTGGTTCGGCGGAAACACCGAAAGGGTGCGTTTGGTTTAGCAGAAACCGCACAAAGGGTGCGTTTGGTTTATACAAATCGACAAATAAATATATATCATAAGAAATTATATAAATACAAAACCGGATAAATTGGTGGTTTAAATGGTTAAATAAACGTAATAATTATTATTTTGTTTAGTTAGATATAAATATATAAATATATATATATATATTTAAAACACGAGGATATTGCAACACGTTTTGATTGAAAATGGAAAAACATTGAGTTTTGATAAATATGGGAAACGTAGTATAATCGAAAAGGTCATTTCTAAAAATTACTAACTTAGCAATTTTCTTAAAATTTCCTATTATTTTAGATATCTGATAAAGATCAAAGTGTATAAATCATAACGTTAGTAAAAGCTTTAAAAACATAGTTTACATAATTCGTAACTTAAAAACGTGCGTTTATTATATGCAAGAACATTTAATATGTTAACTGGTGAATTTCCGAAAACGTGTTCCAATTATATTATACAATTATATTCTCATCGTTCCTTATATAATACCTCAAATAATTATATACTTCACATTCTCTTTGATGTTTATCTGGTTATATAAGTCACAGTTAAAGTTATATATTGTATATTTATTCATGTGTAATAATACGGAATATATTACATACTTTGCGTTACTTTTGATTTTATTTATTTTATCAACCACCCAAACTATTAAACTTTAAATCTAATCTTTTATCAACGTGTCGCGTTGATGAAACCATTCATCGGGAAACCCAAATACGTTATCCTAGGCTAGTAGATCTTAGCCGTTAAGATTAGTTGCAACTTCTTGATCGAGTCGCTCGTCTTCCGTTCGTGTTGTGCATATTAGATGCCTATCTGCCAACCGTTCTACAACATCAATGTGAGTTTATAGCCCCATGTTTTACTTGTTTTACATAATTTTTTTGGAGAACATGCTGTTTACAAATGGCATTTACATGGTGATTACTGGTTTACATATTTATTTATATATCTCGCGATGAGATACAATACTTGGTTTATTTTTAGGCGTGAACACTCGCTATAACTTGGTTATACACTCATATGCATATCTCACGGTGAGATACAACAATAGGTTTTGTACTTATATGGATACAACACTATACTATTACTCGAATGATATGGATTACTTAGGTGCTGGAAAATCACTTGGAGGGTGAGCGCGGATGTTATGAAATAGATCTATTCGGGATTGACAATCCCCGTTCGGGTGATTAGCTATCACTGGGTAAACGAACGTTATAACATGTCGGAATACGATTGGTTGAGTCTTCAGGGCCAACAATTACATACACATGAATATTTTGACAGAAATGCCCGGGTGTTCTTGGAGGGAACACCTACGATGGGTACACTTTTACTGTGCCTTGATTAAAGTGGCATACATACAAGTCTACGTCGCAGTTTCATGAACTTAGAGTAATTGTAATCATTGTTTTATACACACATGAATATTTACTGTGCCTTGAATAGAGTGGCAATACGTACTTGAAACATTTCGTGATATTTTCAATTATCATGCATACTTTGAACGATTGCAGTTCAACGTTCATACGTATATTTTTGTGACTATTTGGGGATTGAAATGGTCATGCATACTTTACAACTATTTGATTTCTAAAAATCATACATACATTTTGGAAGGACATTTAAGGATTTAAATGGTCATACACACTTTACAGAACCTTGGTTCAACATTTATACTTAAACAAATCTATGAACTCACCAACTTTATGTTGACACTTTTTAAGCATGTTTTTCTCAGGTGAATTAGATGCTTGGCTTACTTGATGTGCATTGGAGTCTAAAATGACAAGATTTCATTCATGGATTTCTACTTACATACAAATGATCAAATCTCGTTGTATCACTTTCAAGCTTTTCATTGTGATGCAATTATGGGACAAATGTTATATCAATTTCAAGGAAATCAACGAGATTACTTTTCAAACGACACATTTAGAGGTCGTTCTCTTGTATCTAGCGTTGTGTATTATGAAGTAACTCCCCCGGACACATTTCCGCTGCGACACATTTTTGGGGGTGTTACAGATTGGTATCAGAGCACTGGTTATAGGGAACTAGGTTGCATATTTTACCCTAGACTATAACCGTTTTCACAAGCATTGCATCACAGCAAACATTTTCAAAATGCATACACACTACTTGCTTACTTGCTTAGGTTACTTGTTACCTTAAGTGCTTACATGACATACATATATATAATATATATGCTTGCATTCCTTTTGCGTATATCGTACGTTTATTTATATAAGAGTTAATTATATAAATACTAGAACATTTCTTAAGACATTGTGGGTTGCACAATGGTCTCATTTATACCTCAGACATTGTAAGTTACACAATGGTCTCATTTTACTTCTTAGACATTGTAAGTTGCACAATGGTCTCATTTCGTTCTCAGACATTGTAAGTTAAACAATGGTCTCTAAGAATATTATTTTTCTTCATAGCTTTATACAATATCGTATTACACGGAGACCGTCATAATTTTTGTTTACATGGAATTATGTATGAATCTAAGTATTACAAGTCTTGTATGGGCGGGACTTGTAATAGGAGGATTGATATGATAATCGCTATGTTGACTCGTTCATAAAGACCTTTACCTTGTTTACTCTAACCGAGTACTCATTAACTATCTTGAACTCTAGGTCGATATTCCTTGGTAGTTTTACTCCCCGCCTTCAAAGACGAGTTTTAAACACTCGCCCCATACTCATTAGAAGCACATGCATCGTCATGTTATCCATCACCTTGAAGGTTATGTGAGTATGCGCATTGCATCGGAAATTATTAAGTAGGATGATTTATGATCTCTTTATTTGAAGGATTGGGACGCCTCTTCAGTTAAATAAAGAAATTGTAAATCCCCGAACTATAAGTTTATCATTTCTTACTTACATAAATTAGGACGCTCCTTTATGTAAGTAATGAATTATAAATGAGTGGGCTTAATGGTATCCAATATGACACGAGTATGAACTCGAACCCGATAATCAGCGGAATCTGTTGAAAAGGTTTAGAAGCACAATAGTGTACTCCGCAGAAATCTTAAGGCCTCACTTGGAACTACTTTATCTCATTCTTAAGTTATTACTTTTGCCGTTACAAATCTTTACGATCATGAACTGTTTGTGGAGCTAACCAACTTGTGCACACTTGAACTAATTGAGTTGACTCATCCTCGAACTAACGACTAAGTACCATATTCCGTCGTCTATCGCATAAGCTCTCTCGCGAGCTCCTCCTATTTGTTGAACCTTATTCTGGGGATATTGTTTCTCGAAATGTCCTCACTCTCTGCATCCCATCATCGTTTGTTATAGTTATTGTTGTTAGGGTTGCTATTGATTGGGTCCTGGAGCGGTCCCAGCTTATACGACTCTATTAAATAGGTAATGCAACTCCCCTTTTAAACCAGGTAAACACCTATTGACGAAAGAGATAGTCGAACTATTCATTTCAGACCAATAGTACACCAATTTAAGTCATGATACATCCTAGTACTGCCTAAGTAAGTTGGATACTTACTTCAATTAGCCTCGTCCGTTATTAATCATCGAAGATTACAGATATCATAAACGAGACCCCGTCCTTGAACATTTGAAACCTTATACAAACATACTCGCGCGACTACACTTTTCCCTTCGACTTATATCAGTCATAAGATCTGTAATGATATTTTTGAGATACCTATTTTGATGGATTAAATATCCTGGTCAAACTGAGCCAAAATTTTTGGTATATGAAGAAGTGTCGAAACATCTAATTTCGCTGAATAAAGTTATCATCGTCTTGTTTAGAACTGGTTTATTAAATCTTAAATCTTTTCTTGGTCACACAAACGGTTAACACAAATTTAATCTCGGGACGAGATTTCTTTAAGGGTAGGTACTGTAACATCCGACAATTTTTGGATTTTTAAATGATTATTTTACCCTTTGACTTTTTGGGTCTGACCAGACTTTTTGACTTTTGGTCTTTTATTGTCACATAAAAGCGATTGCCGCGTAACCGGTAAAAGTTTCGGAACATATTTTAAATAATAAATCATATTTATTATTACATCTCTTATGTGCAAGTTATTTTTAACTTATTTGACTTGAAAACGAAAAAGATACATGCTATTCCTAAGCTGACTTATCAAAAACGACCCACTAAATCACGTTTTCACGACTCGGACTCTAAAGAAATTTGATGTAAAACGACATTCCGGACAACTTTTTAGTTTTGCACGAGACCTGAAAACAAGCAGAAAATGACCTAAATACCCTCGCAAGATTTTAGAATCAAGAACAACGCGTACCGACAGGAAAATAATTAAATAATATTTAATTAACACTTTTTATTAAATAAAAATATTTAATAAATTAGTTATCATTATATTCAGTAACGTTTGTTAAAGACGCAAATATTCGAGTAAAAGATCATTTTACGGGTAAAGTTTATTAGTAATATACAAATAAATAATAAACATTTTAAATAAATTTTATAAAACGTTTATGAAAATTAGTCGAGTGAATACTCGTTTATGGGAAAAATTATTTTAAACGCAATGGCGCAAGTTTCGTGTTATGAATCATTCATTTACTAGTCCAAACGAGCCCCGAACCATTAATTAACAAAAATTACACGTTTGGTGTTATGAATCATTCATTAACTAGTCCAAACGAGCCCCGAACCATTATACCGTTAGCAATAACTTAAAAATTAAAACCTACAAATAATCAATTACAAATAAGCCTTATTAAGTTTTTAATGATAGTATTATGCATAAATAATGATAAATTACATCGCCAAAAATTATAAGTTATAAATATGACGTTAAACAAGTTTGTATAATCATAATTTTACAATCTTACAAAGATAGAAAACTAACAATATTAGAGAAATATTTTTTTTATTACGTAAATACTAACAAAATACGATACAAGTATAGATATATTCGTATATGTGTATATATTATTCGGGCGGGGCGGGTCGGGGATGTTATTCCCCGCTCCCCGCCCCAAACCTGATTAAAATCCCGTTTAAGCCCCAAACCCGCCCCGTAACCCGATAAGCATGCCCCGCCCCGCCCCAATTAGTTCGGGTATCGGGTTTCCCCGTCGGGTTCGGGTTTTTTTGCCATCCCTAACCACCACGCGCCTCCACACGCTGCCACCACCCCACCATAGCCCTCCATCGCCACCATCTTCATAACACCAAAATAAAGGTGCGTTTGACTGTAGCAGCACGAACCAAGGGTGCGTGTGGTTTTATTATCACAAAAGGGTCCGTTTGGTTTTCGATTCAGCACCATAGGGTGCGCTCGTTTTTCTGTCCGCCACCACGAGGGTACGGTTGGTTTGTTATCATCACCAAGGATGCGTTGGGTTTGATGGCAGCCCCAAAAGGGGTGCGGTTGGTTTTATAAAATGACCACAAGGGTGTGTTTGGCTCGTCTCATCTGTAAAGGGGTGTTTGGTGTTGGCAGATTCACCACCATAGGGTGCGTTTGGCTGTTCATAACAGCCAAGGGTGCGTTTGGGTTTGAAATAAGCACCAAGGGGTGCGTTGGGTTTGTGGTTTGCACCAGCATAGGGTGCGTTGGTTTGTGGTTCTCAGCCGAAAGGGTGCATTTGGATCTGGGTTTACCAGATTAGGGTGCGTTTGGTTCTTAGCCGCACCACATAGGGTGCGTTTGGTTGTCGATTAAGCACCAAAGGGTGCGTGTGGTTGTTATTAGCACCAAATAGGGTGCGTTTGGTTATTGAAATAGCACCACGGGTGCGTTTGGCATAACAGACACCACAAAGGGTGCGTTTGGTTATGCAGATTTGCACTAGGGGTGTGTTTGGTTGAGCAGATATTACTTGCCTCCGTGTATTCTTGGAGGGGACACCGGTAACGGGAGTACATATTCTTTACATTACTACCCGGGTGTTCTTGGAGGGGACACCGGTAATGGGAGTACATATTCTTTAAATAAATGTCTGGGTGTTCTTGGAGGGGACACCTGTGATGGGTACATACAAGTCTACGTCATAGGCTTCATTGACTGGTACATCACTTTGAGGGTGAGCGCGAATGTTAGAAATAGAATCTATTCGGTGTGAATTCCCCGAATCGGGTGATTACTAATCACCAGGCAAACGAACGTTATAGCATGTAGTCCACAGGGCAAATGTAAGAAAATAGATCTATCGGTATTTGACAATCACGATCAGGTGATTAGCTATCATGGAGGCAAACGAAAGGTTATAACAGGTTCAAATAAATCGTATTGTTGGGACTATAGGGGCCAACACTACGTATAATGAATACTATGCGCGTTTTCTTGAATGTAAAGTGGCAATACATACTTTTGAACAAGAGAGAGGTTCAACTATACATACGTTTAGGTGATTATTTGGGAATTTAAATGGTCATGCAATGCTTTAACAATTATATTTCTAAAAAATCATACATACATTTTGGGATGAACATTAGGATTTAAACGGTCATAACCTACTTTACTAGAACATTTGTTCAAATTTATACTTAAAAACCTATTAACTCAAATCACCAACTTAATGTTGACACCTTATTAAGCATGGTTTTTCTCAGTGAATTAGATGCTTGATTATTTTGATGTGCATTGGAGTCTAAACTGAGAAGATTTCAATTCATGGTATTTCTACAAACAACAAGTGATCAAATCTCGTTGTGTTAATTTCAAGCTTTTCGACTTTGAATGCAAATAATGGGACAAACATAATATCAATGTTCAAGAAATCAACAAGATTACTTTTCAAACGACACATTTAGAGGTCGTTCTCTTGTATCTAGCATTGTGTATTATGAAGTAACGCCCCCGGATACATTTTCACTGCGACACGTTTTTTTTTTGGTGTTACAAATGTCACCACGGACCAACAGGTGGACATTATGGACCCAACATAACTGCTAAAAAAGTCCTTGATTCAGGATTTTACTGGCTAACAAAACAAAAGCTCATACTACTATGTTCGCTTATGTGAAGCATGCCAAAAGATTGGAAATATATCAAAACGTGATGAGATGCCCTTGAACAACATTCAAGTATGTGAAATTTTTGACATATGGGGTATGACTTTATGGGACCATTCCCGAAATCATATAAGTTTGAATACATTCTAGTCGCCGTAGATTACGTATCTAAATGGGCCGATAGCTCCACTTACCGAAACCAATACGCCCAAAGTAGTAATCACCTTTCTGAAGAGACTATTCTGCCATTTCGGAATGCCCAAAGCTCTAATCAGCGATCGAGGTACTCACTTCTGTAACAAAATAATGGAAAAAACCATGAAAAGATATGGAGTTAACCACCGTTTCTCTACATCTTATCACCCTCAAACTAGTGGTCAAGTTGAAAACACGAACAGGGCTCTTAAAAGAATTCTTAAAAAAACTGTTAAAGACAATCCTGCTATTTGGTCAAGAAAACTTGATGATGCTCTGTGGGCTTTTCGCACTGCCTACAAAACACCTACCAGTTCCACACCATACAAACTAATATATGGAATGAATTGCCATTTACCATTTAAAATTGAACACCGTGCATACTAGGCACTGAAGAATTGCAACCCAGATTTAATCGCTGCTGGTGAGGAAAAATGTTCCAATTACACGAGTTAGACGAACTTAGATACCAAGCATATGAAAACTCTCGTCTATACAATGAAAGAACCAAAGTATGGCATGACAGAAAATTACGAATGAGAAAGGAATTCAAGCAAGGAAATAAAGTCCTACTTTTTCACTCAAAGTACAAGTTTAAACAACCGAAACTTAGATCTCGATGGTTGGGACCTTATGTAGTAAAACATCAATATCCATCCGGATATGTTGAACTTTATGGAAAAGATGGAAAAACGTTCATAGTCAATGGTCACCGACTCAAACTATATCACGAAGAAGATAATGACCCAAGGGAAACAGTCACTCCCTTTTTCCCAAACAAATTGTTAGGAATAACAATTCCTAGAAAAGTCTCGGTCACTTCATAGATATCGGTATATAGCTCGTATAGACAATATTTGGAACCTTAGATAGGCTAGTTATAAAAGCCCATAGACAAAGCCCATGGAACAAACCCATAACCAACCCAAGATAGAAGTAACATACCTCTCTCCACACATGGAGAGTGGTGTTTGTTCTCTTTGTTATTTTCACATAGTTCAATCAACCATGTCTCATTTTTTTTTCCTTTTTACTTTCTCTCTCAACTTTCTCTCTCTAGTTCATTTTTTGTTTGAAATGAGTTTTCTCTTCACTTGTTAAATCAATAGCCATGTTCTCTATCTTGGTTCCATTTAGTGGATATGTTGAGATGGTCTTATTTTTGAGCTTAGTGTTCGATTTATCTAATTTTTTTCTTTCGTCAATTTTGCTCTTATTGTATTCATACTATTTGTCATTTACATATTATAGCCTTCGTTAATTCGTGCACAAACAGTTATTGTCTCATTTCAAAAACAATATAAAAAAATTATCTTTCATTTTTGTTTTGTTTTGTGGTTTTCACAACAGTGTGTGGTTACATGATTTTTTGTCTTTAGCTTACATCATTACAATAATTTGTTTAAACGTTTTGTCACACAAGTTTTGTAGTTTCATTCTCATATTTTGTGCTCATTGTGTTCCTCACAGTTTTTCAAAAAGCATCTGTGAGCTTATTAGGGTCACGGCTATTTCTTAGTTTTGCTTATTTTTTTCTTGTGATAAAAGCTTCTTTTTCAAGTTTATTTCGAGTGCTTGATTTCTGGGTTTATGGTTAGTGTGGTGTACACAGTTTGAGGGTTGAAACAATTACAAACAAGGCCGATTCAAGAGTCGAAGTGTCCTGCAAAGTACCAAAGCATTTGATATTTTTGCCGAGCGAACTAGTCTTTCATAACCCGAAGAGTCATTTCTTTCAACAGCCGATCTAGACACTCTCCTTTGAAGCCGATCTAGTTTCTTCATCAAGAGCCGAACGAGTTTAACTTTCATTCAAGACCCGATCTAGTTTATTATCAAAGAGACCCGATCTAGTTGCTTTACACGACAAACCGATCTAGTTGCTTTTCAAACGGAACCGATCTAGTCAAGTTGTTAAGGACCCGATCTAGTTTCATTTCTTGGAACCGATCTAGTTTTTCAAATGGAACCGATCTAAACATTTATACAAGTGGAACCGATCTAAACTACACTAGGAACCGAACTAAATCTAACAAGGACACCTACTAACACGTTTAAGTTTTTTTCGGTTTTACGGTTTCGAGTGACATTCAACTACATAATTTTTAACTTATACCATTGTGATTCGTGATTCGTTTTTGATCCAAGGAGGGCGTGATTTATTTTATAATTCGTTTTTCACCGACGATAACCGCTCCACTGCCGCGAGATCAAAGTTCATTATGGAATCTTACATTTTTTCTAAATTTTTAAATTGAAACGAGGCAACGAAATGAAGAGGGAAACACGTCTTTCAATTTATTATAATTCAAAATTTACACTTTTGGCCCCTCAACTTCTAAAAGGTTTTTAATTTTAACCTCTAGGTTTTAAATAGTTTTACCTAATTAACCTCTACTTATAAAAAGCATAAAATAATTAAACCTTTAACTTATCAAACTTTTCATTTTTAAACATTAATTTTTATTATTTTATATTTTTATTAGATTTACATTTTAGTTTTCAATTATTTTTTACTTTTAGCTCTTTCGTTTTAAGAAATTTCATCGTTAGTCCTTGTAGCTCAACAATCGTTTTCAAAAGATCAAGTACTTCGATTACAACAACGATTTCAACCAAAATTAATTACTGTTTCACGGTTTCTTCTTGATTTTGTAAAATCCCGCGAAAGATTAAATTCTTTTCTCGGTTTAAATCATAGATTTGTAAATTCCCGTGAACAGCAAGTTAATGGTTTCAAAACAAAACCAACAAAAAAAGTTTCAAGAAAAAAAACAAAAAAAAAGAAAAAAAAACTTTCAAAAGAGCACAAAAAATAAAATCAAAAAAAAAAACAAATCAAAAAAACAAAATCAATCCGAACAAAAAATCCAAAAAATCAAAAAAATATCAAACAAAAACAAAAAACAAGAAAAACAAAAAGGTCCACAACAAAATCACTTTATCTACTTAAGATCCTAATATCATTTTCACAACCCATCGAATTCAATGAACTTTGAATTCTAATTTCCAAGAGAAGAGCTGAATCGAGTGCAACAATGCAATAGACAAAGCAAAGGAAAGTTGCATGAATATCATTTCGCCTATTCAATCACATCATCCAGTTTCTTTCAATCAAGGGAGTGACTCGAACGGGCATGTGTGCACTATTTGATCAAGAAACTCCGACTTTCAAGAATTGTTAGTTACTCAAACTTAGATCACTAGAAAAGCACTTTATAAAGAAAATTTTCAAGAGACTGAAAACCATAATGCGTTTTAGAGTAATCATGAAATACATTTTCATGACATTCATCAAGTTTCGATACATTTCGATGATATATTTGATGGGTGCAATAACACAAGTCCTTTTACTAGAATACACTCGAACCGAGATTCAACAATTCCGAGATACACTGATCTAACATCACATGGAGTTCCGTTAAGAAGTCTATTGATGAAAGAGCACAACATAAACGAGAAAATAACAGAAGGGTGAATGATAGAGTGATGCAGTCAAAAAAGGGAAAGGTGGATTCGAGTATAGCATTAGATGCTGGTTTGGTTGTTACAGAAAGCAATGAGACAGAATCAGAAAGGCATGTTTCAAGCAGCAGATCCGGGAAAGATACACATGCTGAGGATGCAGATATCAACTCCGTGAATGACAAACAGCCATTAGCTGAGGTACAATTGATTGTTCAACATGATACTCTTGCTAATGAACAACACCATTTTGTGCAATCTGGACCCATTTATGACACACATCTGTTGAAAAAGGTTGATAGAAATACCATTCCTGATTCAACAAATATGTGTCATAGGGGAGGAGAGATTGAACATAATGCTGAAAAATGTCAAGTTTCATGTCCTTTACTTGATCCATCATTTGATAACATGACAACTGAATTTTTCAAACCAATCTCTCGAGTCTGAAAATATTTTTCACTCAAAAGAACCTTTGCCTACTATAAAAAGATCTATCATAAGAATGAAGCACATTGTGTTAACATTGAACTTAAATATCAAATACAAACTTTAAAAAGACGGGACAACATGGTCAAATTTTGAATGAAACAAGTAATAAAGCCCAAGATTCACAAGGAAATTACGGTACTTTAAAAGATCACTATCGAATTGGAACATATTGGTGAGTGTGGCTAAATACTTGCATAAAAATAAGAATTTTGCAAAAGGGAAAATGAGCATAAAAAATAAGACTTACAAAGATCTTTATGATTTCTATCAAAAAGACACGAGTTCAGACAAAAGACCATAATGACTCACTGATTGCTCAAATAATTGCTCAAATAAATAGTAAGACTGTTGAAAACGCTGATTTAAAGACTCTGATTCAGGAAAATGTTTTTGTGAATGTAGCGTTGAAAAACGAATTAAGAAAGTTAAAAGGAAATAGCGGGATACTAAGTTTGCAAAACATCAATCTTGGGGAAACCAGTTTTTTGAACAACCACCCAAAAACCAATTCAGTTAGTTACAACAACTGAAATGCGTTTAAAACTAAACGACCTAATTTTTTAAAACCACGGTTTGCCTCCTAAGTTGATGTGAATAACATTTTGTCAAAACCAGTCACTCAACATTATTTGCCTAAGGGAAGAGAATATGCTTTTGCAAAACCTAATCATATGATTGCATCTAGCTCATCTAGGAATAGTTCTAAGAACATGCCAAGATTTAGTTCAAATGACATGATTCATAATCACTATCTAGAAGAAGCTAAGAAAAAAGACACAAGAAAAAGATAGAAAAGTCAACAACTAGTGTAAAACATCTGCTAAAGCACAAAACACTACTAAGAGTTGCAAAATCAAAAACCTAGGAGCCATAAACAAACATCTAGGGTTTTGCCAACACTAAGGGTTTTTGCCCACAACTAAGATTAGTTGCCCAACAACAACTTGTAATGCCACAAGCAGATCCCTCTAAGAATTCGAAAGTCCTTTCTCTGACTTCAAAACACTTTGTGTGCTCAACTTTTGTCAAAAGTGTGTCTTTTAAAGCAAATCATGATGCTTGTAAATATAAAATTCCTGAAAGAAGTGAATTACATCGTGCAAAGATCAAACCCAAAAGACTATAATAAACAATAACAACCCGTAGATCCAACGAGTCACACACAGAAATCTGGTAGGAAGATCGATACAGGACCTATTTTATTCGTTCACCAATAATCTTTCCGCCGTGCAATGTAGAAAATAACACACCTAGATCTAACTTAGGGTGATACCGACGGGTAGAAATTATTAACCCAAGCTGGTTCTTAAGTAGGTTCCAACTGAAAAGAACATTCACATCTAAGCACAAACAAATGGTTGATTGAGAACTCCCAAATGGTTTCAAATGATTATAACACTAACCCTAATAAATGCGATCAAACTCTCAAGTCAGTGCATGTACTCTTAACTTAATTGCATGTATATTATTGCAATCCGTGAAAAAGGAAAAGACTCGTAGTTTGTTTGCTTAAACAAATTGAAAAATCAGAAACGCAAGGGTTTCAGGAATTTCTGTATGATGAACAAGGATAATGCTGATTATTACTTTCCAAAAGATCAAGCACCCTGCTTTCATGATAATTGCGTCTGTAGACAAACACTTTATGCCCCGTTCCTCAAAGAAAAGAAAGGTGTACGTTTTAGTGCGCTTTATCTTCAAAAGAAGAGAAATCTTCTGTATCATAAGTAAATACTTAAAATCATAAAAACACAAAAAGATTATTTTTATTTTTATTTTTATTTTTATAAAATTTTATAAAAACAAAAGAGAAAAATATAAAATTTTAAAAAACCAAAGAAAAAAATTAAAAAATGAGAAAATATAAAAAGAGGTAATAAAGGCATGTCTTCTGAAAATCGATAACATTTACGATCTTAGAAATGTCATATCAATACATGATACGAGCCTGTAAATGAAGTTCGAGACTCGAAGCATACAACACTGATAAAGATCTTCTCTCCTCATATGGTGAGGTTGCGACTCTAAAGCGATGACGAGATGATCAAGACAAAGATGAAGAACCCTCCGCTGGATCAAACCGAGGGTTAAAGCGAAGAAGATCAGGCAAGGAAGAGTCATAAAGAGAAACAACTCAAAAGGTGTCAAAGTTTACAAGTTCTTCTAAAGGTGTGACCAGATCTCCACCTAAATCATCAGCCAAGTTTAATTAAGAAGAAGAGCATGAACCAAGGGTTGATGATCGGGAAGAACCACTCCATTATGAGTTTGATACAGGAAATGATGTATCTCCTGTCAAAGAGGTAACTAATGTTGATGAACGATTGTGGAATCCATCAGGCTCTCGAACTCCTGATTGTGAATGGAACCAAACAAAGACGGTTGACGATCGACCTCCTCAACAGTAGATGACTAAGTTTGCACAAGCTTCAGGCACAACATCCTCGTTTAATGAGTTTCTGGCTACTCCCATCGATTTCTCTGCTTTTATGATGAATTGGCTTAACATTCAAAATCTAACTCAAGATCTGTTAACCGGTCCAACATATGATCTCATTAAAGGCACGTGCAAGAGTGTTGGAAAGTTAGAATACCATCTGGAAGAAGTATTTAAAGTTACCAATGATCAGTTAGATTGGCATAATCCTGAAGGAAGACCGTATCCCCATGATCTTAGCAAGCCACTTCCTTTAATTCCAGATGCACGAGGTCGTCAAATCATCCCTTATGATCACTTCATCAACAATGATCTCGAATATCTAAAAGGAGAGAAGCTCAGTCACAAATAAACCCCCACCAAAAAAAACTTCCAAATACCAGATAAAGGCTACTAATTATGGTCATATCAAATGGATTGAAGATAAGATTCCTAGAAGTACATGGAGTGAGGCACAAGTCGTCTACGACAAACACGCCTACTAGGGAACATATCACTGGGGACCAAAACGTCAGAGATTCTATGGATATGCTACCAACATGGAAACTTCGAAAGACGTCTATTCAAAACACATGATTATTGCTGTTACAAGTCTCAAGATCATGGAATTCTTTGGTTACAAACATTTAGAAGAGATCACAGTTCGAAGACAAGATGATAAGCTCTACAAGTTTCGAGAAGGCGACTTCAAAAACTTTACTTCGTCGCTGAAGATATTGAGATATAAACTTCTCTTGTTCAGGAAAGCTGACGAAATCTCATGTTTATGAAAAAAAAAAAAAAAAAACGGTTTTGCATTTAATGTGGCTTTGAGAATGTAACACAAGACGCATTGAAATTCAAAGAACGTGTGAGTGATCTACAACTGGCAGTTGAAAGCTATCAGAAGAAGATAAACCTCACCAAACC
This sequence comes from Tanacetum coccineum, assembly GCA_026074375.1. Taxonomy (NCBI): domain Eukaryota; kingdom Viridiplantae; phylum Streptophyta; class Magnoliopsida; order Asterales; family Asteraceae; genus Tanacetum; species Tanacetum coccineum. Next base: position 58,185 of record BQNB010005219.1, on the reverse strand, counting down.
TGACACATACCGTTCAGACATCAGTAAAAAGACTCCATACACTGCTTACCTTGATATCCAAGAATTATCTATCAAGATGACATGAACAAAAACGTTGATGCGCACACGATGAAGTAAACTTCAATTCACAGAAGTTAGCGACGGCACATAGCTCAAGCAGTTCGCACTCATTCTCACTGATAATGCTACAACGGATTCAAAAATGGAGTATTTCCAAAAAGAAGTGTTCAAAACAAGACAAGCAGAGAGCCTGAGTGAATGATTAAATCATTGAGAAACACTCATAGACAGGAGGTTGATGCGAAAGGCTTGCAAATTTTGTTGGTGGTACAGACCTAACAAAGGAGACATTCGGACTACTACAAAGGACCATTATGATTCTATCAATATCATGATCCTTATAAATCAGGTCAAATCTTGTAAATAATAAAACTTGTGAATATATTAATATGTAGTGTAGACTTATGGTGATAATAAGGAGTGCTCGAGTATAAAATTTTCAAGAATTTCTTAGTAAATTCAAAAAATTTCAAATTATTGTACTCAACACTATCTTATATACCCTCATAAATTGAGGGGGAGCATTAAAATGTTCCTCATAGATAGTATATAACATTTTTTCCCCCGAAAGGTTAATCAATTGATATCCAAAATATCAAGGGGTTAACATCTTGGATAAGGGGAGAAAATGTGATTAACCTGGATCTAACTTGTATTGAAAGATGTGATCAAATAAAATGGACTTAATGCACTCCACACCTAGCATGTACTACGATTACGATGCACATGTTAAGGGGGAGCTTTTAGTGATAATGAAAAACTCTCAAAGTGTAAACCTTTTGATATTTATATCAAACACTTTGATTGAACTTTTCAATGATTTTGGTTCTGATCGTGATGGAATACTCAAAAGACCGACCATGTACTTTAATTTATGGAGATATAAGTGTTTAGCATAATGTATTTAAATCTCTTGATCCAACAAAAACCAAGGAGGATCAACCCAGGGAATAATTCCACTATTATGTGTATAAGTCCTTAGGTAATGATAAAAGGAGTAAAGTGAGATTAAGGGAAGAATGCAGACTGAGATGGAGCTAACACTGGAACAAACCCAACAAGGTGTTAGTTATGAAGTCTCGGTAAGCATTGAAGGGGTTGAAGAATGAAAAAGAAATGTAAAGATAAATGGTGAAAAGAAAGAAGCCCTCCATACACTTAGGCAGAAACCGGGTCAATACATAAACTGTCAGAAACACTAAGATGTTGTCCGACATTGAAGACAGTCATGGACCCAGTGACGCTATGCACAACCCTTCCCAGCCACTCAAAGTCGGAAAGACTTTGTTTCAAAACTCACAAAGATTCACACATTTCTATCAACTCTCTCACTCCGAGTTAGTTGATATTGAAAAGGTGGCACTCAGCTCCAGCCTCCGATCACTAAAATCAAAGTACATTATTGAGTCTAGAGCCAAAAGAGATCATCCATAAATCCATATGACACTTGTCAAAATTAAATCTGGTAAGTCGCACAATGTGAATACAGATTATAGAACTAAGAGTCTTCGCATTTAAATCCATGGTGATTTTGCCAGAACATCTGAGTGATATCATTCACAATGAAGATGGAAATCCTACTTGAGCCAACATCAAACAAGCTCATGGTAGGTGACTTGTGCGATTCTATATGAATCAAACTTGTGACAACTAGAAAGAAACGATGGTGCGATTCTATAAGAATCAAACTTGTTCCAGGTTAATGAATTAACATTTGATGATGATTTTGAAATGATTAACACTCTCCGATTTGGACCCCACAAAACCATTTTAGCAAGTGACACGTCGATTGATTTTTAAATCAAATTTTTACTTCAATTCGGTGAGATAGTAACTCGCTGGTTCACTCTTATTGTGCTGTCTGCTTTGAGAGTTTTTTTTGTTTATTTCGATAAGAGTAACAGTTGAGTTTTGACGATCTCAATACACATATGGTTAGAAAGATTCTATACTCAGCTTGGAAATCCTGTCAAGGAGATCTTCCTTAATTAAATCTAACCTGATCACAGGTCGTTTCCTCACGGATTCGAAGGTTAAACCACAACACAACGGGCGAAGCAAATATAAATTCGTCCCTCCGGCTTTATTGCTAACTGTTTTATTGCAGGAAACTTAAAGATGGTGGTGAAGGTACCTGTTTCCCGCTGACTCACAAGATTCATAGCCACATGCTCATACCTAACCAACAAACATAAAGACATCATGAAGTGACAAAGTATTAAAGTCAAAGAATTTCAAAGAAGTTTCTGTCACTCTGATACCGAATGTCTTTCTTGAACTGACAAAGTGTTAAAGTTAAAGAAGTTCAAGAAATATGCACAAAAGCTTTTCCAAAGTCCAACAAAATCCAAGAAATTAATGAGTCATGTCGGTCTAGAAGTCACAAGTTCACAAGATGGCTAAGTCACAAGATGGCAAAACGAGATTATGTTTGGTTGATGATCTCAAAGTGTTCAAGAACATAATTTCACTTACAAGTCAAGATAAAGGAACAAGCTCGTGCCTAAAGTTAAAAGACACTACAACATATTCACAAGATAAAAGACATGAAGTTTACGAGCTGAAGACTAAAGATAAAGCATAGTATGCTAGGATTAAATTTTTGTAAATTGGAGTGACCTCCCTTAGGGGAGATTTAAGGATCAAGAATAGTCCCTCAGTCACTATCAATGTTAACGATCAAAAGCCCGTAGTTAGTCAATGTCTAGTATGATAAGCTAATATGGCCCAAAGGCCCATAGAAAGCCTATTAAGGCCTATGGCCAGTTATGTTTGTAAGTATAAATATCCTCTCCATGCTTTAGAGAGCGTGTTGGTTGGGTTTGTATTCTCATTTTCACTTATGAATTACATGTTTCTTACTTTTTGTCTCTCGAATACATCCTTCCTTCCACTCTCTCTTACTAAGTTCCTTCCCATCTCATATCAAAGATTACTTGTATTCTTCACTCATATCTATTGAAGATGTGGTTACAAAGATTATTATTTATCACCTATTTGAAGATGAAGTGGAATTATTTGGGTTTATGTTTTATCATACCTTTTAGCAGGAGGTAACTTGTTCGTGCTTAGAAACGATGTGACGAAGAATTTACAAATCTAGCAAAGGTGTGTGATTTTTCTTATGGTGCTCAATGCTCACATTTGCTATCACTTTGGTTATGTGTCTCATAGAAGATGTGGATAAATTGTCAAGAGATTGCGGTCTCCCTATACATTGGTTTGGGTATATGTTCGAAGTCATGTGGATAGTGCAAGATATAAGACACAAGTTTGGGTTGTTCTACTTCAGCATCAAGTTCGTTATACTTAGTTTTCTTCATCAGTGATCATTACATAGTGCTTACAGAATTGAAGATTCAAGAAATGGTTAACATATAGGTTTCAAGGAAAGCTTAATGTTAAAATGTTTAACCATTTATATGCTACATTGAGGTGAAGGTTTTTACTACTACTAGCCTTTGTTACTACTGCTAGTGTAAGTTTCTACTGCTCAAGTTCATTTTTCTTAAGGTGCGTAATGGAGGGCAATTTGGGTCATTGGAATACTTGGATTAGAAGTGTAATATTGGTTCGTAGTTGTGATGATCAAAGTTGCATACTTTAGTCTCCTATTTTATATTGACAAAAAGGGGAAGAAGATTTGATGATTTGCAACTTGTAGATCCTTGGTAGCTAAGGGAAGTTCATTCGTATATTAACTCAGAGGAAGTTTGTGTTATTATGGTTTTGTGTTATTTGGTTTTGTCATTATCAACTAGGGAAGATTGTTAGGAATTATATTTAAGTGTTTGATAAGACAAAACAAGAATGAAACAAAAGAAGCTAAATCGTCATTGCCCGTCATGTCTACAAGCAGGTGAAGAATGATTTAAGAATTATCAAAGATTCTCTACAAAAAGATCTCCTATGAAGAAAAAGATAACAGAATATCAGTTAATGGTTTAAAAGGATTTATGTTATCTCTTTGTAAAACCTAATTAACCACTAGTGATATTAAAAGAGATTCAGAGGTATAAGGTTTTAGGCACCAAAAAGAGTGTCAAAGATAGTAAACACCAGAAAAGTGGGTGTGTGTTTCTAGGGCTCAAGTCCCTAAAGGTGGCTACGTCTAGGTTTGGTTAGTTTTAGCCTCAAGGTAATCAAGGTTTTTCTTGATCCCTGTTACAGTTCATTGTTGTAACCGTACGTTCAGATCAAAAATATTAGGAAGCTGAATTGTAATGTTTTGGTAAAACCCTTAGTGTATGATAATATTGATCTATGTTTGTATATTCCACTTATGTTATCATGATATCCTAGAATTAGTTCTTAACAAACTAGAGCCACAACGATCTTATAGGTTTTCACACTAGGTCTTAGGATGATGTCCCACCTAAGTCTTAAGAATGATATGCCGCTTCGAGATAAGTAAATCATTGCACTAAAACAAACAAACCAACATTGAACCGGATTTAATATGGGCTGAAAGAAGTTTTTCTATCATTTGGCTTGTACCGCTTTTCTATCTTCTAATTTTCTTCTTTTGTGTTTATTGTCTATTGAATTGATATTTGTTTCCACCAAACTTGTGCCAGTCTCTCAGGCTAAAAACCCCCCCATATCATTAGACAAACGTACATATCATTGGTTTAACCAGTAAATAGACTAATTAAAATACTGATAGAATATAAGATTAATGTTCCACTCTAAGGTACGACACCCTAGAATAATCTACTTACCGTTAACTCCATCATGACCGGATACACTGCTCGTTAAAAGTGTTGTTTTAAGTTTTTGCTAAATATAAATGTTAAAAATTGATACACAAATAATACCTGACACAAACACACATCAAGGACCAATATACTTGGATAGAAGACAGCATAGCAGTTATCAACTGTAACCTTCTAGCAAAAGATAAACCTTTATTTCTCCAATCATTTACTATTTTAACCACTTTATCTACTAAACTTTTACATTGTTTAGCCTTCAAACTCCTAGTAACTAAAGGAACTCCCGAGTACTTCACAAGTAATTAACCCACACCCTTCTGAGTGACTGGTCCAATCTACACCTTCTCCATCAATAGTCACCAATGCTTTAGAGTCCTCCTGCTTACCAGATCTTCTCCCATCCTTATTGCCAGAGTTCCAAGCATCTCTTCTCATACTATCTTGATTTCCATTGGTTCTACACTCTCTATCAAAATGGCATGTCTTGTGGCAATTATAGCACTCGACTTTGGTTTTATCAAAACCAACTGGTTCCTTTGCATCAAATTGTAGCTTTCTACTAGTCTTTTTGTAGAACTTTTTCATTCTCATTGAAATCATGGTCACCTGCCATTTCAAGTCCATTTCTTCTAAGTCATATTCATCAAGCTGTTCCAAGTCCTCGTGATCCAGTTGAGGGCAACTTGAGTGATTAGCAAGTAAAGATTATGATAAAGTTTGTGCATACTATGAGTTTTGACCAGAAGGATTAGAAACACTATAAGCGGTACTAACATCATTAGTACTGCTAGTGTTCTCAAAGACAAATGCTACATTTTGCATGCTAGATGATGATGTAGTAGAGCCTTTTATATCATTCTCAAAGACTCTTAGATTATTATACAAATCATCAAAGTTGAGACTGTCCACTCCTGGCTTGGTCCTCATGATTAAGGAAACTTAAGACCAGGTAGAGGGTAGAGATCTAAGGAATTTTTGATTTGCATCCTCAGTGGATACACCTGCTCCATGAATCTCTAATTAACTCAGAAGACTTTGGAACCTGTCATATCCTTTATGAAGCCCTTTTGAGTTTAATACAGAGAATCCTTCAAACTGTTGCTTTAAGATATACTTCTGCATCTTCTTTGATTCGACATTTCCACCAAATCTGGATTTGATGGCATCCCACATCTCTTTTGCATCAGTCATCTTATGAAATTTAGCAAGATGATCTTCTGGTAAAGCCATAAGTGAAGTGGTCCTAGCTTTTCTTTCTCTTTCTCTAGCTAGTATCTCTTCTGCAGTCCTTGGAGGCAAAACCTTGATTTGACCTTGTGTATCTGTGGTGATTGATACAAGACCATTCCCATTTTGTATAACTTCCCAGATTGGATAGTCTGTATGGGCCAAATAATGTTCCATTTTCATGGCCCATATATCGTATTCTCCCTTTTTAAGAATAGGAAGTTTGATGGTTGATACAGTATGAGGAGTTTGTTGTGTTGGTGTTTGTGATGATGATGGTGGTGGTGGTGGTGGTGGAATTTCATCTTGTGATCCAGACATGATTAGTTTTGTAGGATGGTGAAGTATAACTGGTTTTGGTTGTTCTTCTTACTCAGAGTTTCTCACAGGCTCTGATACCACTTGTGAGTCCCAAACTGAATAGATCTTTGCAGCCTACTAAGGGTGATAGCCAACTTGTATAAATACAGTTTGACTATATAGAAACACTGACTATGAATACTATGTGCTAATGCGGAATCTTAACACAAGTACTAAGAAGAACAATGAAAAACTAAATAATAATTTCTATTAATCTGCTTTGAGTGATTACAGATTACTAACTATGAGATATGATTGTATGAGATGTATTGAACTCGTATCTCTAACTATGCCATGAGGGATCCTTTTATAAACCAAGGATAAACCCTAACAGGCTTACAAAACGCGTAAAAGATAATACATATCTTTTCCTATAATATCTCATACATATCTCTTAAACGGTACTAACTATTTTCTACTAACGGTACTAACTAACTGATCAGTACTTAACATTTTGTACTGTCAATACTAATTATAACTATCGGTACTAACTATTATTACTAACGGTACTAAGTTAGGAAAACATAATTCCCAACATTATGAGTTTAATATGTGTATTACTTGTCTTATTATGGAGTAGTGGTCTTGTGTTTGTTTGGGCGATATGTGACCTTTGATATGGAGCATTTGGATATGTGTTTATTGAATTGGTAAAATATATTTTATAAAAGATATAGGCCGAAAGGGTTCTTTTATATATGTGTTTAATCATTCCACTTATTATATTGGTTATAATAATCTATAAAGGCCGAAAGGATTCGTTTTTATTAACAAGTATATTCACTCGTTACATTAAAAGCCAAAAGGATTTGTAACTTGTAATATCTTTATTCTATAAACTTGTAAACACTATCCTAAACACTTTTATGTCTTAGTGATCATTTCCTAAACAAACATACTTTAATTCCTTGCTTGAATCATCTTTTAATCGCTTTATTTACAATATTCGAAATATGCACGTTTTGGATAATTTGATAAGTGACAATCATTTTAGCCTTAGCACCTTAATTACAAATTGTGACTACTTAAATTCTCTTGGGACGACCTGGACTTACCTAAGCTATATTACATACGAAAGGGTATACTTGCCCGTGTTGTGTTTTTAGTCAAAATCGGTATTTCTAGTATTATAAATTTAAAGCTTACAAAACACACATCAAGTTTTTTGCGCCGCTGTCGGAGAATTGTTTCAAGTTGTTATCATTTTGTTGCTTGTTTTGGTGCTATTTGTTTTCTTATACGTGTTTAATTTCTAAAAATCTTCCATCTGTGTCTGCAAGTACGCCGCACTTCTGTTGAAATGTGCCATACTTCCCTGTTTCATTTGATATTTGCCTCGTAAAACCTGCAAGTACGTCGCACTTATTTTCGAGTACGCCGCACTTTTGTCTAAGATCAAACTTGTTTCTTAACTGATTAAGTTCAGTGCTTTATAAAACTCAAAAATTGCTTTTTGGTTTTATAATCATTTGATTATAAGCCATGTAAATTTGTATATATATTTTATCATCATTTTTGAAAGAAAAAAAAACTAATTTTTTTACTTTTGTTTTTGTTTTGATTATTGTTGTTTTCATTTATTGATTGTATTTTCCTTTTATCATTCCTGCTTATTTGTTATAATCTAAAACATAAGAAAAATATAAAAAATGAAAAACATAAAATTTCCAGAAAAGTCAACGTACTTTTCCTAAAGTACGCCGCACTCTATCCAAACCCAGAAAAACCGGCGCACTTTTCCTAAAGTACGTCGTACTAATCTATCTGAATCAAAAATAATCTATTATCCATTTATCCTTATTTTTTATATATAAAATAAGAATAAAAATATATTTAAAAATATATAAATTTAAATAAATATAAAAATGTAAAAATATAAATATAAAAATAGTTTACTTTATTTTGAAGATTATCATATTAGCCTTAATTATATATATAATATAAAAATGTCTTTTTTGTAAAATGCTCAATGTATGTAAAAGTCCACGATCTTGGGGAAACAACTAGTAAGTCTAATATATAAATTAAATAAAAATTTAATAACAAGGACTTGTAAACTTAAAATGATCCAAAAAGAATTCGTCGAGATCGAATCACTCAAATCTTCAACCCAACATCCTTTCGTTAATGAATTTCTCGTCATAAATATACCTGAAGAGGGTGTTGAAACTTAACAAATAATAATAATCAATCCTGGTGATCAACCTATATGGGAAAGTGCTAAGACTATAGCACCAACTCCTAATTCTGTGATTGTTTGACCCGATGTTGATGACAACTTTGTTATCAATAGTACCCACTTGAAAATGATTTGGGAAAATAAATTCGATGGTTATCTGCGGGCCGATCCGCATGACCACATCCGTGAATTCCTCACAATTTGCGACATGTTCAAATATGGTGAAACTCAAAGTGAAGCTGTTAAGCTTTTGATATTTCCCTTATCCTTGTGCGATAAAGCTAAAACCTGGTTTAATGAACTTAATGAAGAGTCTATAACATCGTGGGATCAAATGAGAGGAGCTTTTATAAGCAGATTCTTTCCACCCTTGTTATTTAACAGTCTTTTACATTAAATCAGATGTTTCTCTCAACTCATATGTGAAAGTCTAACCGAAGCATGGTTACGACTCAACAACATGCTTCGAAAATGCCATGGGCACGGTCTGACTAAAGGAGCTATTATGCATATATTCTATCAAGGTTTAGACGAACCCACTCAAGCAATCCTTAATGGAATATCCAGAGGAATCTTCTTCTACAAAAGTCTAAATCAAGCTTTTCAATTTCTTGAGGACAAAGTCTTTTTTAAACTTAATTGGTCCACTAGATCTAAAAACGAACATCATCAAAAATCTATTCGTTTCGCCGATAGAAGTAATAGTAATAATGATAATTCTCGATTAACGAAAAAATTAGAAGCTGAGACTATAATAATTGATTCTCAATTTACAAGCTTAAAAGAAGAAATACAAGATATACATAACAAATATTATGACGTTAGAGATAACCATGCTTCTAAAAATCACATGAACGATGACATGCCGATGTGTGAATGTCATGAAGCAAATTACATCCAATCAGGAGGTTATCAAAACCGAGATTCTCATGACTCGTATTCTCACCAATCCCATTATGAACAACCCTATTTGAAAAACAATTCCAAAAAAGACGCTCACATAATTAAACAATGATGTGAAAAATGATCTCGAATATTTCAAAAGCTGTATCCGTAGCATGAGAACTGTTCATGATAAACTTTTTGATAGAGACGATGGTAAAACCACATGTGTTTTACCCAACAAAAAGTATAAAACCGTCAACCAAGAACCTCAATCTAAAACAGATCTCAAAAAATTAATCACCAAATTCTTGGATGGTCAAAGAGTTAAAAATATGTTTATCAAGAACAATGTTAATGATATGATTATAAAGATGGAGCAAAACAAAAAGAATTTCCAAACTATCTTTAAAAACATGCAAAAAAATAGATGCGTGGTCGAAATCACAAAACGTCTCTTCAGATCAAACTGGTAGGACTGGCCTACCTCCTCCATCTCAAACAAAGCACGTGAATGTCGTATTCACTCAGAGTGGAAAGTCCAATAATCCTCTGAAAATTCAAAAAGATCCACCACCTCCTATCATTGTTAAAAAAATAGAAAAAGATCAACCAATTAAGACATCAAAAAGTGATTATCATGTGGTCAAAACAAAAGAATATTCATTCGGTTAGTACATACCAAAAATCCCATACCCTCAACGTTTAATGGTGGATCATTCCCACTTGACCGTATCGTCAAGGAATCTTAAGTCAAGAGTGGAACGATCCCTTCTATAAACTAAAAATGTTGCATTTCTAAACACTAATTTCAAGGGAAAAATCATAATTAGACTAAACAATAAAATGGTAAGAATTGCATATACTTTTGTTACAACAAATTTACACGTCTGGTTAGCACTGCAATCAAACATTCGGTACACTCTATTGGCTATCGCATTGGCTACAAAGGAGGCTCAGACATATATGAATGTATCATAAAAAAGGAAATATCCGCTATGGCTGCATTAGTATATATGCCCTGCCAAGATACGGTTATTCGCAAATTTTAAACGACTCTATTCAAACAACGAATATACTTCATATTTATCATCATTGCTTGTCTAATTAGGAATGTCTAACCAGTTAAGCCATATCAGTGTATGCAAAAACTCGCATAAATGCGAGAATATTGTATGGGAATTGGCGCATAAATGATAAAATGGTACATGCCTATATTACTTTCTACTAACCGCACAACTACTACCAAGGAAAAGCCATGTTTATTTTTATAGTGACTATCAGCTGATACCTTTAGGTATCAGCCATGTTTATGAAGATCTAATGTTTGGTTTGTTTATCTTGATTGCTTAATTTATCATTGAATTATTGATTATGTTTATCACATGATACTTGTTTACGTGCTTAAGTATGCGACCTATCATTCAAATGGGTCTAGTCCTACATATTTAATGCCCTGCAACTTCGGTGTTGTTTGGGTGTAGGCTACGAGTCTGGGATAGCTCTACATATTGCAATTTATATATCTAAAATCACAGGATCACAAATATTGACCTATCCTTGCCTTTAGTTTAGTGAGCTTAGTTAAGCTATATGGTGACCTTGGTATCAATGAGTATGTTCTTATTCCATTGGATATATATATATATATATGATCAAATGAGAAGTTTTCTTAAAATAAAAAGGATAAGAAGTAACTATAACCGCATATCCGAGATGCACCAACTTAAATTAGTTGCATCTTTATAATCTTAGATGCATTATAATGCATCATAATGTGTTTTCTAGCTTTTAATTAGATGCATACACGTATATTAGATGCATTTCATGATTTCTCTTGTTTTTTGTTTCTCTACATGTGCCGAAATCATGAAAATCAATTTGCACCATCTACACATCAAATTAACTTTCGAAACTTAAAATGGTGCATCTAAATGAATAAAATTGCATCTAATGCAAGTCGTTGCATCTCAAATGTGTGGTTTTAGTCACTTCTCACCACTTTTTATTTTAATTTACTTCTCACTAGATCCATATATATATATATATATTCTTGTTGTCCCAGTTGTAGGATACTTCTTGTTGGATCCCACTTCAACACTTCTATAGATCGAATTCCTTAAGCTTGTTTAAGGTTTTGTTATTTTAGATAAATTTAACACAACTATAGTAGAAACTTTGTGTGAATGTATTAAAGATTATGCGGAATCTAATCTTTAATATTAGAAGAATTTTCAATAGAACAGTAAAACACAATGAATTCAACAAAACATAAAAGCTCCAATATTATTAAGCAAATAATATGAATACTCTCAAAGTATTAGGGTTACAAAACCTTGAAGCTATGATAACTCTATGAATGACTTGTTTTGATTTGATACTCTATGAAAACTATTGATACATGTATCAATCTCTATGCCCTAAGACCTCTTTTTATACAACAAGGAGTTACAGTCGATTTACAATATATTCCTAAGACTTCGAATATTCTCTATGATCTATTCTATAAATAACTAATACTTATCACGTAAGTAATCTTGATCTCCAAACAATCTTTATCCTTTCTTCTGTCTTTATCCTTCCTTTGACAGTAGAAACTCTTTCAGCAGTCTTAATCTTTGAGCAGTTGTAACTTTTGTACTAGCAGCATTAACTTTTAACACCAGCAGTAGTAACTTATACACCAGCAGCATTAACTATGTACAAACAGTAGTAACTACTTAAAATATTTTCTTCAATCTTCACCAGCAGTATTAACTTTATACTAGCATTACTAATATACACTAGCAGTACTAATATATACCAGCAGTAGTAACTGTGAGCAAGCAGTACTAACTTTATACTAGCAATACTAACTATTTAGCATATTTTTCATTAAAGTTAATGAACAACACTACCTTTAACTTAGCAGCAGTAACACAAACCTTAGCAGCAGTAATTTTAAGATCATCAAGAATTCTTTTAATTTCAACAATCCTCCCCTAAACTTGATATTCTTCTTAAAAAATGTCAAGTTTCTTCATTGAAAGCTTTATTAATCACCAGGAGGATGCTTTCAAACACTTCATTGATTCTTGAGCTGTTTTGTGAGAAGTTTAAGAAGCTGATATGCCATTTCACTGAAATGATCAGCCTGAAGCTTCTTGTTTAGCATATCTGTAATTGTAGCAGGTATAAAGGGATATCTCTTCTCTACCAACATATGAATGTACACATTTTGCTTCCTCAATGAATGAACTCCACAGGAATTATATATCTTTTAATCCAATACACTGTAATTATGTTGATTCCTCCAGACTGTGTCTTCAACATGTGATTCAAACATTGTCTTTAAATCTCCCCATAGAATCAAATCTAAATCCTCCACTGGTCTTGTTGATCCATATTTAGCTTTTACCAGTTTGTACAAATCTTCCAAGTCTTTCCTGCTAAAACTTTTAAGCATTTGACTAAAGACTTTGTATATTTGTGACTTTCCATCAGCTCTTATTATTTGATACTAGCTTTTCTTTCCTTCTTTGTGGATCTTTCAGTCAACAATAGTTGGAGGCTTAGTAGCTAAAGGTATAGCATCAATTGCTACTTCCTCTTCATCATCATAAACAAATTCTATTAGACTTCGAAGCTCTGCTGTTTCTTTATCTTCATTCACCTTCTGCTTCTTTACATTCTCTTGTTCTAACTCATCTCCTGCTCTCTTCGAACTGCTCTCTTGTGCTAATTCTGCTTCAGCTTTCTTGGAACTCTCTTCTACCAACTCAGTTCTGTAGTCAACAAAGGTATTCACCTTTTTCATTGCTTTGTCAAACAATTCTTGAATATTTGCAAAGGACTTGTTCTTCAAATCTTTGGGCTTCCATCTTTCCATGTTTTTTAGATAAGTACACATGATACTCCTTTTTTGAGCTCTTGTTGGTGGTTTGTTCCTCTTTTCTTCTGCTCTCTTAGCTGCAAAATGTTTTCTTCTTTGCTCTAAGAATTGTACAAACAATCTTGCCTTTTCTTCATCAGTCAATTCTTCTTGCTCTTGAGCTTGCAGTCTTTGAGCCAACTGATAATCAGCTTCAGTTTTAACCTGAATATCATCCCAAGCTATGTTGGCTTCTTCAGTTTGATGAGCATTTTCTCTGGCAAGTCTTTCTTCTTCTTCTTCTTCAGCTTGTAGCTTGAAGGCAAGTTCTTCATCAAGTCTTATCTGTTCAATCCTCTTCATAGGCTTCACTTGTTCCACCACAGGCTCTTCAATCATAATCTCTTTGCCTTTGTCCTGTCGAGGTTTTGGTACAAATATTATTGTTGTATGTGTTGTTGTAGTTATACCCTGCTCTGGTTCTTGTATCACAACCCTTACAGCCTTTGGTTTTGCACTTTTCTACTCTGTCAGTGCTTGAGCCAAAGTAACTTCAACATCAGTTATTTTAGCAGTTTTAACAACATCTACATTGTCAACAATCACCTCATCACCATCTAAGTCATTAACTCCAAACATATCTGCATCATCTTGATCATTAACCAGGGTAATTTCTTCATCAACATCAATAGCATTTATCCTCCTTCCCTGTTTGGATGCATCCTCTTCACCAAAATCTTCTTCATCATCAGAGGATTCTACCCTAGCTATAAGACCAACTTTGTATAGCCTTTTAAGCCCATGAGTTCTTGACTTATTCCTCCTCTCTAGCTTTTTGACTCTCTTTTTCAAACTTGCAATCTCATTAGCTTGAGTGGTCTTTGTAGTCTCCAAATCAAGAACCCTTTGTTGTAAATTTATACATAGTTCCATCAATTCATTAAGTTTCAGACTATCCTCACCACTTTGAAGTGTGTTACCTCTTGCGAGCAGTGGATCATTAGATGTTTTAGATACATTCTCAAACCTAGTTTGAGCAATAGTATCCCCCATGGTTTATTGGCGCCTTGGACCACCACCTGAAGTAGTTACTTGGGAACCATCTTCATTAGGTGTTGCCTTGGATTGAGTCTTATTGATGTTGGGTTTTGATGATGAATGATGAAATTCAATTAGGGTTTATGATTAGAGAGTATATGCTTGAATAAAATTGATTAAATGAGTGATTGAAACCCTTAATCAAAGTATTTATGAAAATACCCTCAACAACATTAACGTTCACCAGCAGTAGTAAGTTATGTCTGACAGCATTAACTTTCAACAACAGTAGTAAGTTATGCCTGGCATCATTAACTTTCAACAGCAGTAGTAAGTTTATGTCTAGCAGCATTAACTTTCACCAGCAGTTGTAAGTTTATGCCTAGCAGCATTAACTTTTACTCACCAGTATTAACTCCAATTCCATTCCAAACACTTTGTCTGTTTTTAATATACTCAACTCTCTTTCTGTTTTTGAACTCACCGCTTCTCTCAATTCTTTTACTCACCAAATCACTATGTTTGTTTTTATTTCACACAGCTCTCTTTCTGTTTTTATTCTTACCAATTCTCTCAATTCTTTTTCTCACCAAAACTTTCTGTCTATTTTCTCTAATAACCAGCTTTTCATGCAAAATGTTAGTCCAAAAACAAAAAAAATACAAACCATAGCAAATTTCACAATAATCACAGTATTAAGTATAACTAACGGTATTAACTCAGCAGTATTAAGTATAACTAGCAACACTAATTATACATAACAGCAGAAACTTTTAATGACATGAATAACAATACTAATTCATACAAAACTCTACAAAAACATAAAGAGATAAAAGATTTTAAGGATTTAGCATTCCAATACTAGCAATCAAATATTGAAACCTACTTACATCAAAAGCTTTTGTAAGTAAATCTGCAACATTCTTGTTAGTATGGATTTTGACCATTTGAATCAACTTCTTTTCATTGCAATCCCTAATAAAATGATGTCTAATCTCTATATGCTTTGTTTTTGAATGAAAAACATGATTTTTAATTATGCAAATAGTACTGTTATTGTTAATAAAGATCTTGGTATGCATAAAATTGTACCCATAATCAAGTAGTTGATTCTGAATCCAAAGCACTTGTCCACAGCAACTTGAAGCAGCCACATACTCAGCTTCTGTTATGGAATTTGCAACCACTGTCTGTTTCTTGCACTGTCATGATATTAATCTACTTCTAAGGAATTGACAACCTCTTGTTGTAGACTTCCTATCTAAGCTTGCTCCAACATAATCACTATCAGTATATGCTACCAAATCAAAAGGAGAATCTTTTTGATACCAAAGGCCCAATTTTTGTTGACCTTTTAAGTACCTAAAAATTATTTTCACAGCATGAAGATGTAAAACTGATGACATCAAATAACATCTATTTTATAGCATCATTTATCCTATTTATATTACCCATTTTGTATAATTACCGCAAAGAATTGTTACTTAATCGTTTGTATTTGAGAATTGCAGTAATTATGGAGTACTTGGTGAAGATTAGCTAAAAGACACGCATTTTGGAGCATAAATGAAGAGTTCGAGAAAGTATACTGATCTGACAGAAAATACGTCGTATTATTCTAGACCTATACGACATATCCTAGACTTTGACGAATCAAAAGACCATTGCCTGACTTTGAAGAATACGCCATATCCACATCAACGATACGCCGTATATAATACCTTGGTCAACGAAGAAGAATTAATTGGTTTTACATCAATACGCCGTATCCATCAAGAAGATACGGCGTATCCGTGCCTACACTTCACCAGAAACCACGAAGGATTCAAGTCCAATACGCCGTAACCAGGAACTTCAATACGTCGTATTCAAGATTTATTATACACGAAGATTCTGGAAGATATCAAACGTGGTCCTTACTCCAAGAAATCCCTAATACGTCGTATCCTACATGGATGGATACGGCGTATCGACGCGATTCCAGACACTATAAATAGACGACCCTAAACTCAATTTTAGGCATGCAAGTGAATCCCAAAACCACCAAGTCGACCAAGAGACGATTAGAAGAGCCTAGAAGGTCAGAAAAGAGCCTCAAGATCATAGAAAAACTCTTGTAATCTTCACACAACCGAATACGCGTTTGATCGAGGTTTCTTTACTTTAATCGTTCATATATCAAACAGTGTGTATTTTTCCAATGACTATCGGCTGATACCTTTAGGTGTCAGCCATGTTTATGAAGATCTAATGTTTGGTTTGTTTATATTGATTGCTTAATTTATCATTGATTGTTGTTTATGTTTATCAATTTATACTCGTTTACGTGCTTAAGTATGTGACCTATCATTCAACTAGGTCTAGTCCTACATATTTAATGCGCTGCAACTTTGGTGTTGTTTGGGCGTAGGCTAAGAATCCGGGATAGCTCTCCATGTTGCAATTTATATATCTAAAATTATAGGATCACAAGTATTGACCTATCTTTGCATTTAGAATAGTGAGCTTAGTTGGACTAGCAGGTGACCCTAGGATCAACGAGTACATTCTTATTCCATAGGTAAAGACTCGGACAGTGGACTACTAGTATATAAATCGTCGTTAAGTAGTAAGTGGGTAAAGTCTCTATGAGCTAGGGTTTAGTAAGAGCACCATTACTTAGATCCTAAGATAGATTATAATCAACATAAGGATGCTTTATGCGGATGCGTCTAATTGTGACAGAATTAGCGTGTCTAGGTCTTAGGAAGAAGTACCGCCTAAGTCTAGGAATGATATTCCCTTCGAGATAAGACAATCATTGCACTAAATAAACAAACCTGCGTTTTATCGGATTATTCATGGTTGATACGTTTTCCTTACATTAGTTCTCGACCGCTTCTCTATCGTTTGCTTGTCTTCTTGTGTGTGTTTATTGCTTTACTTGTCATCAAAACCTTAGGTTAGATACACAAAACCGTGCCAGTCTCTCAGGCTGAAACCCCCCTTTTGCATTAATTTTAGGTTTAACTTAGATAACTAAAATACTGATAGATTAGATATTAACGCTCTCGCTCTTAGTGATCGACACCCTACTTACCACGAAACTCCATCTGACTGGGTACACTGCCTGTTAAAGTGTTATTTTTAGGTATAGTCGGCATAAAATAAATAGTAAAACTTGATACATAAATAACACCTACACAATGACACATCAAGTTTTTGGCGCCATTGCTGGGGAGTGAAGTTGTTTAATTCTTATTTATTAGTGTTTTAGTTTAGTTTAGATTAATTTGCATATTTGTGTGTTTGTTTTGTGTGTTTAATTTTCTGCATTGTATATTTTGCATATTGTCTGTTTGTGTGTTTTCTACATTATTCAAAGTACGCTGTAAATTTTTTTTTCAAACCAATACGGTGTATTCAATTTATTGGATACTGCGTATAATTTTTTTTTCAAACCAATACAACGTATTTGACTCTATCATCAATACGGCGTATTAAGCTATTTGACAGTTTTTTTTCCTAGTGAATTTATTACAGGTTAAAATGGACTACCCTAACATTACTATGGAGGAGTATATCAGGCTTGAGGAAGAAAAAGCTCATAGGCGTGGTAAGGTGTATAACTGGGAAACTGCTACGTATGGTAAGATCTGGGATAATAAAGACGTTCACGACCTCAGATCTGTTGAAACTGAATTCCCAGCTATAGTCTTTAAGGACATGTTAACATCTAAAGCAACACTCTCGTGTGAGCCTACGGTAAGTTCTCTTAACGATGAAATTGACTTTAGAATATCATATGACGAATCCGACAATGAAGATTGCACGGTAATTTTTGACAAAAATTCGTTTTCTTATAAAATAATTTCTCTCAATAATTTTAAAACGGATTCGGAAAATGATAATGAAAAATTCAATATGTCTTTGCTTCATTCACCCGAGCATACGGTCAGTTGTTTTGATGATTTAGACTTCTTTAATGATCTTGAGAATAAATTTCCAGCCATTGTTTACAATGACGCTCACACGTCTAAATTAGATTTTTAACTTATGTCCTCAACATATCGATGAATTTGATTTGAAAAATGAAACATCATTGTTCGAATGTGATGAAGAGGAACAAAATGTTTTAAACTTTAATGATCTATTTCCTTTTAACGTAATTTATCCCAATGATTTAAAATCGGATAAGGACAATGATGATGATAAATTCGATATTGAACACTCTACGGGGGATTTATCTTCCAAACCGTTACCTGATACCGATGTTGGTGCCTATGCACATGTGTCAAATAAGCTTTTGGAAACAATTCATGATACATCTAATAAATTTTTCAAAACTGAAACTTTTATCAAAGAATTAAATTTTAATATCATGACTTGGAAACATCTTAACAAAGGGATGTCATTTATTTTCCTAATCAAGAATTTATATGTGCCATTTGGCATCCCGTTCGACCCCAAATTGTTTTATAAGGATGGGATTAAATTAGGGCAAGTCTAACTTAAAGACTATTATGTAAACAAAAGTGCTTGCCGGGAGACAACTCAAAATGTATTTTCAATTTTAATCGATTTTGTCTTCCCAGATTTTCTATACGACGTATCCAAACCCTATGGATACGACGTATCGACTATCTGGACGTTATCCAGTCTTTATTTTCAGCACAGTCTATACGGCGTATTCGTTAAACGAATACAGCGTATACGACACAGGTATCAATACGGCGTATCCTGGGGAATGGATACGACGTATCGACTTCCTGTATAGTTTTAGGTATTTATGTCGAGTCTAACCAAACGAATACACGAAGATAGAATAGCATTTGTTTTCTGAGAATTTACACAGGACCTCGCGAAAAGAAATAACGACGAATATTGGTGGAGAATTTACAAATCTGGAAATCTTGAAGTGTTAGAGTCTTGAAACCTCAAGACGGCTGTTCAACATAAAATCTTGCTAATAAACTCAACATGGAGAATCTACCAAGCAAAAATCAGGGGAGTTTCTCATTCTAATTCTTTTTAAATTCCCGTATTTAATGTTTTACATATACAACAAGGACGTTGTATAATTCAAGTGGGGATGGAATTAGAATGTTTACTTGTCCAAATTTTCACAATAAAAAGCTTAAATTATGCTCAAATTTAAAAATTTTCAAGCATACTTTTTGTGAAATATCATGATACATAACCCGCACACAATAACCCTTGTTAGATATTGTGAGGATTTAACCTTTCTGTTTCCAAATGTTTACCCAAAATACACAAAATATGAGTGTGTCGGTGATGTTGTAGACTTTAGAACTTGGCCTGGTATATCTATTCGAGACCACAATAATGAGTATTATGGATTTAATTAGAGTAACTTGTTTAAATTAGTAAATCTTAGGATTACAACCAAATCGCCTATACATTTTGTTTATTAACTAACTACACCGGTTGGTTAACCTCCCGTTAAACCCTTCCACTCTCATCTTTAGAGTGATGATCCACTAGAACAACCCGTAGAGCCAATCCTTTAGGAATTTACACTAATTATTTGTTTTCGTACACCCTTACACCGTAACTTTACCCTGTTAAGAATTAAGTTTAATTTTATCAGTGCTAGTTTGCTTAAAGTGTAAAGTCTGTATTTCTCGAGTCTTGTGTCATTTTCTATCTTTGGTGCGGTTGGAAATTTGCACATTGCAAATGGGAATGTATACTAGTAGTTAAAGCTCATGTGATTTTACTACATTCACAATTAATGGTGAATCCGAAGAACGAAGAAATTACCGAAGGAATTATCCAGAATTATTATGATCGTGAAGATGGTGAAACTACACCGAGATTTGAAGTTTAGTTAGTAAAAAAAAAGTTTGAAGATAATCGTTTCGCGAAAGAGCATTACCGAAGGAATTATACGAAGGATCGATTATTCGTTGATACGTCGACAAAAATCAACGATGTAGAGTATTGTACAAAGTGGAAGATATCGCCACTTACCTTGTAGAGTATGTAAAGTTTTGGGATGATTGGGGAGTTGACCGTTATGGGAACGCCAACTTAGGTTGTTGTTTTTGATCTATGATCAAGACGTTGTAAATAGTTGTGTCTTTGTCATAATAACGGTCGGGAAAATAAGTGTCTAGCAACTTGTACTTTAAGCCTTAATCTATTTGTTTCTTGATTTTTATTTAACAACAATTTACTTCCCTCTCACCTAATGATTAACCTCTGGTTTTACGCGAATGAGGAGCCATACGAACATGCATGTCTATTCTGGCGTTCCGGCCATGTATGCATGTCTTGTACCTTGTTGGTTTACGACTTTTGGTGAAAGTTAGAAGGTTCCTACCCTATATCATTCTTCATCCTAACCGTTGGTTAAATTCGAATGGGGATGTGATCGAACACTCATGTCTATCCCGACATTCCGGGTGTGTATGTGTGCTTCAGCTGCCTTGTTGGAGTGGTACTTCTGGTGAAAGATTGTAGAATGATCAAACCGTACGCCTTTCCATACAAAAACCTATATTTACCTTTATAAACTTGTTACTCCTTAGCTTTAGTGGTGGAGATGTGTATACTTTCCAAGGTTATGATAGAATACTCGTCACGACCGAGCAATTGAGCGAATTAGTTATATGTTACCACTTAGATTAGTTGAGTGATTTGAGTGTTTTCATCTTCCTATTTTGTGAGGTGTTTGGTTGTGTACTTGTAATAGATCAAATAAGTTCTTTAACGGAAAATATCCTTAGGGATACATTTTTATAAACTTCTAAAGTCTAATTGAGGACAAGTAGGATTCAAGTGGGGATATTTGATGACATCAAATAATGTCTATTTTATAGCATCATTTATCCCATTTATATTACCCATTTTGTATAATTATTGCAAAGAATTGTTACTTAATCATTTGTATTTGAGAATTGCAGTATTTATTGAGTACTTGGTAAAGATTAGCTAAAAGGCACGCATTTTGGAGCATAAATGAAGAGTTCGAGAAAGTCTACTGATCTGACAAAAAATACGCCGTATTATTCTAGACCTATACGACGTATCCAAGACTTTGACGAATCAAAAGACCATTGCCTGACTTTGAAGAATACGTCGTATCTACATCAACGATACGTCGTATATAATACCTTGGTCAACGAAGAAGAATTAATTGGTTATACATCAATACGCCGTATCCATCAAAGATACGGCGTATCCGTGCCTACACTTCACCAGAAACCATGAAGGATTCAAGTCCAATACGCCGTATCTAGGAACTTCAATACGCCGTATTCAAGATTTATTATACACAAAGATTCTAGAAGATATCAAACATGGTCCTTACTCCAAGAAATCCCAAATACACCGCATCCAACATAGATGGATACGGCGTATCGACGTGATTCCAGACACTATAAATAAATGACCCTAAACTCAATTTTAGGCATGCAAGTGAATCCCAAAACCACCAAGTCGACCAAGAGACGATTAGAAGAGCCTAGAAGGTCAGAAAAGAGCCTCAATATCATAGGAAAACTCTTGTATTCTTCGCACAACCGAATATACGTTCGATCGAGGTTTCTTTACTTTAATCGTTCATATATCAAACCGTGTGTATTTTTATAATGACTATCAGCTGATACCTTTAGGTATCAGCCATGTTTATGAAGATCTAATGTTTGGTTTATTTATCTTGATTGCTTAATTTATCGTTGATTGTTGTTTATGTTTATCAATTTATACTCGTTTGCGTGCTTAAGTATGCGACCTATCATTCAACTGGGTCTAGTCCTACATATTTAATGCGCTGCAACTTCGGTGTTGTTTGGGCGTAGGCTAAGAGTCCAGGATAGCTCTCCACATTGCAATTTATATATCTAGAATTATAGGATCACAAATATTGACCTATCTTTGCATTTAGAATAGTGAGCTTAGTTGGACTAGCAGGTGACCCTAGGATCAACGAGTACGTTCTTATTCCATAGGTAAAGACTCAGACAGTGGACTACTAGTATATAAATCACCGTTAAGCAGTAAGTGGGTAAAGTCTCTATGAGCTAGGGTTTAATAAGAGCACCATTACTTAGATCCTAAGATAGATTATAATTAACATAAGGATGCTTTATGCGGATGCGTCTAATTGTGACAGAAATAGCGTGTCTAGGTCTTAGGAAGAAGCACCGCCTAAGTCTAGGAATGATATGCCCTTCGAGATAAGATAATCATTGCACTATTAAACAAACCTGCAATTTATCAGATTATTCATGGTTGATACGTTTTTCTTACATTAGTTCTTGACCGCTTCTCTATCGTTTGCTTGTCTTCTTGTGTGTGTTTATTGCTTTACTTGTCATTAAAACCTTAGGTTAGATACACAAAACCGTGCCAGTCTCTCAGGCTGAAACCCCCCTTTTGCATTAGTTTTACGTTTAACTTAGATAACTAAAATACTGATAGATTAGATATTAAGGCTCTCGCTCTTAGTGATCGACACCCTACTTACTACGAAACTCCATCTGACCGGGTACACTGCCCGTTAAAGTATTGTTTTTAGGTATAGTCGACATAAAATAAATAGTAAAACTTGATACATAAATAACACCTACACAACGACACATCAAAAACCTTTGGATTGACTTTGTATCTGGCACAGGCACATACTGCAAACATGATATCAGGTCTTGAAGATGTAAGATACATCAATGAACCAATCATTGACCTATACATATGAACATCCACTTCTTCACCATCTTCATCTTTGAGCATAGACTTTTGAATTTCCATTGGTGTGCTTGCAGTCTGACTTCTGTAAACCCAAATTTCTTTAGAATTTCAAAAACATATTTATCTTGACTAATAAATATGCCATCCTTCT
The DNA here is from genome assembly GCA_026074375.1 of Tanacetum coccineum. NCBI lineage: Eukaryota > Viridiplantae > Streptophyta > Magnoliopsida > Asterales > Asteraceae > Tanacetum > Tanacetum coccineum. The sequence continues at coordinate 35,029 of BQNB010005219.1, read as the reverse complement.
TCTACTACACTTGTAATCCCAAAAAGAATGTAAGTTCTCCCATAGAACTCATCTTAAATTTCTCATGCATCAACTTCTCAAATACATTGCACAACTCCTTCTTTGTTGAACCAAAGATGATATCATCCACATAAACTTGGACCAACAAAATATCATCTTTGTGCCTTTTTATAAATAAGGTCTTGCCAATTTTCCCTCTTTGAAACCGATTGTCTAACAGGTATGTTGACAAGGTTTCTTACCAGGCTTTAGGAGCTTGATGTAGTCTATACAATGCTTTTTAAACCTTGTACACTCTATCAGGAAAGTCTGGATATTCAAATCCTAGTGGTTGACATACATACACCTCTTCTTCAATCTTTCCATAGAGAAAAACACTTTTTACATCCATTTGAAACACCATAAAATCTTTAAATGAAGCATAAGCTAAAAATAGCCTAATTGCTTCAATTCTTGCAACAAGGGCAAAGACTTCATCATAGTCAATCCTTTCTTCTTGTGTGTATCCTTGAGCAACCAATCTTGCTTTGCTTCTTATCACAATTCCTCTTTCATCCTATTTATTCCTAAAGACCCATTTAGTGCCTATAGCCCTTTTTCTGTTTGGTAAATCCACTAAAGTCCAAACTTCTTGTAACTTGAATTGTAGAAGCTCTTCATTCATAGCCTCTATCCAACTTTGATCCTTCAATGCATGAATTACCTTTTTGGGTTCTTCTTGTGATAAAAAGCAAGCAAACAAGCAGTTTTGAAGGTCTTTATGGTTTGTTCTTTGTTGAATAGTACTAACAAAGCCATGTTCCTTTAAATTCTTTGACATATTTCTTGTTTGTGTAGCAGATTGCAAATCTCCAATCACTTGATCAAGAGGATGATCTTTATGAATTCTTGTAGTTGGAATAGGACTGACTTAGATTGTTGTATCCAAATTGTTCATGTCAGCCTATGCATCATTATCTTCATCACTTCTTGAGAAGTCAAATATGCTAATATCTTCCAAAGCATGTATATTTGGATCAACTGGAAGTTCAATGCTTGTTTTTTCATTAACAACATTAACTTCTGATGTGTTGTAGTGTAGGGTTTTTTTATATGATTCAAGTTTTAAATTTATATTTTGCCGACTCAACCAAAAACAACACTTTAACGGGCAGTGTACCCGATCAATAGTAGTTTCGTGGTAAGTAGGGTGTCGATCACTGAGAGTGAGGTTAAATCTATCAATTTAATTAATATCTTGGTTATCTAATCTATGTTAATTCTATTCTAATCTATAGGATCCCCTTAACACTTCACTTCATATATTTAAACACGAAATTAGATCAAGAAAAAAGAAAGAGAGGTGAGTTGTTTTAGAGAGAGAAAGAAGAGAGAGAGATGAGAGAATATGGAAAAGATATTTTTAGATATTTTGAACAACTTACTTTTCCAAGTGGAAAAGTTCCTTAGCAAGTTTGTCATCTACATGCATCAGTTCTGGGCTACCGTCTCTAAACACAAAGCATCATATCGATTCAAGATCGATAACAAAAAGTTTTTTGTAAACGCTAAAGTATTCAGAGAAATTCTCAACATCTGTCCTAAGGTTCCGGGTAAAGAGTTTGATGAACCACCTACTAAAGAGGAAGCTTTATCATTCATCCGTAAACTTGGTCACTCTGGAAAGATAAGGTATATCACTGATGTAGTTGTTGATCATCTACACCAACCATGGAGAACTTTTGCATCTATCATCAACAAGTGTCTCTGTGGAAAAGTCTCTGGTCTTGACAAGATACGACTCTCTAGAGTTTAAATACTTTAAGGAATGTACTACAAGAAGAATCTAGACTTTGTCGCTTTAATCTGGGAGGACTTGGCCTACCAAATTGACAACATAAATTCAAAGAATCAAGACAAGATGTTTTATCCAAGATTCAAAAAGATAATCATTCACCACTTTCTAACTAAAGATAATTCTATATCATGGAGAAACAAGATGTTCATGCACACTACTAGGGATGATAGTGTACTGGGTACCATGAGGTTCATCTCTAGACATGCAGACACTCAAGTATATGGTGTAATTCTTCCTCAAGCAATGGCAAATCAAGCCTTGCTGAACTCTGATGCCTACAAAACTTACTATGCAATTGCTTCAAGAGCTGAACCTCCAATGTCAAGGAAAAGCCAGAAGAAATTCGATTCATCCATCTCATCTGAGGAATCTCCTTCCAAGAAGAAGTCTGCTAAAGTTAAGAAAGTTGCTACTGCTAAACCTAAACCTACTAAGAAGAAGGCACCGGTTAAGGCTGACAGAGGCAAGGGTTTGAATGTACTTTCAGAAGTAGCTCTATCTGAAGCTGATCAGCTAAAGGAGGCTACAAAACGAAGCAAGAAAGACTTTCACATCTCACATGCAAGTGGCTCAGGTGATGAAACTAGTTATTTAATCAAGGGTTCCCGATGAGCAACATATCAAGACAACTGAAGTAGATGAAGGAACTGGTACTATATCAGGGGTTCTCGATGTACCCAAATACGATTCTAAAAGTGAGAAAGAGTCTTGGGGTGACAGTGGAGAAGAAGATGAAGATGATGAAAACGATCTGAAGATAAACGTGATGATGGTAAAGATGATGATGATGCTAATGATGATGATAACTAAGAAGGCGATGACACGAATGACGATGACGAAGAGACTGATAGTGATAGAACTGAGTTAGACAGAATCAAGATTTCTGTTCTTAATCAGTCTAGCACTGAATACTATGAAGAAGAAAAAGAAAAGATTGATGATGAAGAAACAATGGATGAAGAAGAAGATGATCACTAAGGAGCTGTATGATGATGTGAATGTGAATTTGGGAAATGAAGATACTAAAATAACCAATGCTGATCAAGGTGGCTCAGACCAACAAAATGTGTCTCAAGAGTCAGGATTTAAGCAAGTAGAGGAAGACACTCAAGTGACACTTACACCAGTCCTTGAAACACAGAATACTGATAAACATGTACAAAGTTCTTCTGTCTCCTCCGACTTTACAAGGAAGCTCCTAAATCTTTAGAATCCATCTCCAACTGATAATGAGATCGCTTCTTTGATGGACACCACTGCTCGTCATGCAACAGTAGTTCCTAAAATCACATCCCATTTAACTACAACTATTCCTCCACTCCACCTGATGGAGGGGGGGGGGATGGGGGGGGGGGGGGGGGGGGGGGGCGGAGGCGCTGCTTCAATAACTCTCCCATAACAAGCAACACCTAACTTCCTACACTAATAACTTCCTGAAGCTACAAACTCATTTCATATTCACTTCCAAGATTTCCATCCTGTTGTCATTTGTAAAATCTGATACTGCTTGAGGGAAAAGATCTGTCAGGGATAAAGCAAGTTGACCAGTATGCTTAAGCTCACTCCTCTATCCCTTCTATAGTTGATCGTTACATTGATAAAAAACTTAGAGAAGCTATAAATAAGGCCATTTAAGCACATAATTTGGACTACAGACAAGAAGCTCAGGATGAGAAGAATGCTTATATAGAACTCGTTGACACATAAATGAGAGCTATTATTAAAGAAGAAGTCAACACTCAACTTTCTCAGATTCTCCCTCAAGCAGTATCAGATTTTGCAAATCCTGTGATAGAGAAAAATGTCATAGACTCATTAGAAGCTGCAGTCTTGACAAGGTCTTCCTCACAACCAAAGTCTACTTATGAGGAGGCCGCATCACTCTCTGAATTTGAGCTTACAAATATTCTTCTAGACAAGATAGAGGAAAGCAAATCACATCTTAGAGCTGATTACAAAAAGAAGCTTTATGATGCACTATTCGAGTCTTACAACACTGATAAAGATATATTCAATACATATGGTGAAGTATTTACATTGAAGAGGAGTCGAGACGATAGTGAAAAAGATCGAGACCCCTCCGCTAAATCAGACTGGGGGATGAAAATAAGGATGTCAAGCAAGGAAGCTGAGTCATCCAAAGATTCAAGGTCAAAGGAAAAGAAGTCTTCAAGAACCTCTAAAGACGCCTCCCAATCTCAACATAAGTCTTTCGGCAAGTCTGCTCATGCATAGGAGCCAAGTCATACAGTTGATGACTCAGGAGTGCAACAGGATCAAGAGTTCGACATGGGTAACAATGATGAACAACCCACTGACAAGGAGGTTTCCAAGGATGACTAGTTCAAGAAACCCGAACGACCTTCAACTACTGATTCTAATTGTAATAAGAGACAACATGTTGACTCCCGACCTCCTCAGACTTGGATTAGTCAAGTTGCTCGTGCTAAAGAACCTCGTACTTCATTTGATGAGCTCATGGATACCTCTTTCAACTTCTCTGCATTTGTCCTGTATCGGCTCAACATCAAAGATCTGACTTAACAATTTCTCATTGGACCGACATTCGAGCTACTCAAAGGCACTTGCAAGAGTCTTACAGAAATTAGAGTACCATCTTGAAGAATGTTCCAAGGCAACAACTGAACGACTCGACTGGTATAACCCTGAAGGCAAACTGTATCCGTTCGATCTCAGCAAACCTCTCCCGTTGATTCGAGATCATCGAGGCCATCAAGTTATCCCTCAGGATTTCTTTATCAACAACGACCTAGAATATCTAAAAGGTAGAGATTTAAGCAAACGGTGCTCAACTTCAGTTACGAAGACAAAGGCCGCTACATATGAGTTCAAATGGATTGAAGACTTGGTTTGAAACCCGTGAAGGTGATATATGATAAACATGCTTATTAGGGTACATCACACTGGGGTCCCAAACATCAACATTTCTATGAGTTTTCTGCCACCATCTCTTTGTCAAAGGATGTCTACTCCTGGAAAAGAATCATTGTGGTTACCAGACTTACGATTATGAAGAAGTATGACTACGGTCACTTGGAAGAGATTGAAGTTCGTCGAGAGGATCAAAAGCTATACAAGTTTAGAGAAGGTAATTTCCCACGACTTCGCCTATAAGACATAGAAGACATGTTACTTTTACTTGTTCAAAAGAAGATGACCAATCTCACAATCGACGAACGGTTTGACTTGAATGTGGCATTATGTATGTTCGCTAGATGGATTTTCATTCAAAGGTGGGTGGAAGATATTTAATTAGGTGTCAAAAGTTACCAAAAGAAGCTCAACCTTACCAAGCCAGACATATTCAGGTCAAATCTTAGAAACAGGGCCACATACACTACATATTCAGACCCTAAAGGAGTGATATATAAGGACCAGAACAACAAAAACAAATTGATGCGCGCTGATGAACTCCATAAATTCAGTGATGGCATGCTTGATGATGTTCGGTCTGCTCTAAAAGATATTGCTAAGGGAATATGGATGGAATATCTGCCAAAGAGGAAATGGAGTGGTTTAGACAAATGAAGGGCTCGGGTTATGGTTCAAGATATCGACAAGCAGCTTTATGACAGGAGGTTGATGCGAAATTTAGAGAAGTTCGTTGGCGGAAGAGAATACGAGAATGACCTCAGGCTACTAGAACGGATAATATGATTATGTAATATTGTGTCCTATCTTATTTCAGGTCCATCTCTCGTATAGAATAATTCTTGTGAATATGTAAATAAATAGTTTAGACTATAATTAGGCATATATAGTGTTTGAGTACGAATTTTCAAGAATTTCTTAGTAAATTTAAAAATTTTCAAATTAACATACTCAAATACCATATTATTCCCTCATAATTTAAGTGGGAGCATTACAATGTTCCAATAATCAGCTTGTTAATAATTTGACATCTTTTTCCCCAAAACCATGAATATTTGAATCAATTGATATCCAAAATATCAAGAGATTTGACATTTTTTATAAGGGGAGAACATGTGATTAAAATATATGATTAAAGATGTGAATTTTAAGATCTCTAGTGTACGCTAACCCATATATGTGCTAAAATCTTTTGATTGGTGCTAAACTCTTTCTGATTAAACAATAGCACATATGAAGGTGATTCAAATGAGGGGTTTTGTGTTGGTCTGAAATGTGGAAGTACCAAAAAGAGACCCGACCATATTAAAGATTACTTGTATTGGACGTTATAAGGTTGAGGTTAAGCTTAGGTAACCCATTCCCTGATGATTCAGCCCCTAAAGCCAGAGAAAAAAAAGAACCGTAAGGGATCTACCCATTGGATACTTCCACTAGATAGTTTAGAAGTCCTTAGGTATGAAAAAAGAGTCATCTTGAGATTGAAGGGAAAGTACCGTGACTTAGATGGACTAGTACTTGAAACAACCACCAACAATGAACTATTTTAAGAAGACTTGGTAAGCCTGAGTGTTGAAAGAAATTAAAAAGAAAAGTTAAGATAAAGGGTGAAAAAAAGAAGCCCTCCTTACACTTAGGCAGAAACCAGGTCAATACATCTGCTGTTAAGAATCACAAAGATGATTGCTGTACATTGAAGAACTGACTTCAGGACCCAGTGATGTATGCACAACCCTCCTAGCTACTCATAATCTCCCAAAGATTTCTATTCATTTCCACAGGAATTACAACACATTTTCTTATCAACTTCTCACTCCGAGATAGGTTGGATTGAAAAGACAATGGCAAGTACAAGTCCCAGCATTCCGATCACTAAAACCAAAGCGCACTATTGAGTCTAGAGCCAAAAGAGATCATCCATAAATCTCATTAGGACACTTGTCAAAATTATGCTTGCTAATTCACACAATGTGAAAAACAGAAAATAATACTATTAAGATCCTAACGCATTCCCTTGTGAATTATTCTTTTGTTGTGGTGAGGCAGAGTGTTTTTAGATCCTTGTGATTTTTTCTTGTGTTTATTGTTTTTCATTTTTAATTATATTTATTTGTGGGGGTCAGAAATGGTTTAGTTTTTTTGTTACTTTTTTTTTTTATAAGATGTATGCCAAAATTTTGGTGGGGAACACCAGAACGACCTAAGAGATTACATGAATAATCACAGTGAAGAATTTTTAAATCCTAGCATAAGCCAAGCTTCAAACAAGCTCTTGGTAGGATGACGATTGTGAGAACCTAACTACGATACCACTTGTGAAACTGTATATTTAATTTCGTTCCAGCTATATGAATTACCGTAATGAATTTTGACAAAAACTCTAAAACTTTTTGGTGAGTTACAAAAACCATTTGCAAATTTTAGCATACGCCGGACTGATCTATCTAAATCGTTTTTCCATCTTATGTCTCATAGGAAGCCCACAAGGTAATCTGGTACATAGGAAATGCTGAACAATATTGACGTTGTTTAATCGGGCAGTATAGTAAACTATCCTGTTCACCTCTATCATAGTTGTTTGCTTTGAGATGGGCTCCTGCGTAACGAGAAACGTCATAGTAGCGCATACTGCGAAACCCAAATCAATAGAGGCTTCAGAATTCTATCCTGAATCACGAAATGAACAACAAACATAAAATTTATTTATAACTTGAGTAACGGAGGAACCGTGGTTGCTGACAACCGTGAATCGATACGTGATACAAAGCCAATTATTCGTCCAAATATTTGTTGTTTATCACTAACCCATTCTCAGGTTCCTGACGGTGGTTATGCAGTTTTCCCTGATGACAAGACTTAAGCAAAACCACCAATTCCTCATACTCGAGAAGCCGAGCAAATTATAAAGAGCATCATGAAAGCTCAAGTAAACATGTTTCCAAGACACCCGCTACTCGATACCGTAAGAAATTCCTTGAGGTGACAAGTATTAAGTTAGAACGCACTTCCTTCCATCACTAAGTTAACTGAATTGTTACGAAGTGTTAAAGTTAAAGAATATCAAGAAAGATGGTTACACACGCTTTTAACATCAAGAACAGTATAAGTATGTTGGTCCAGAAGTCACAAGATCACAAGAAGGCAAAAGATCACAAGATGATGATAAGAGATTATGCTTGGTTGATGATCTCAAGGAGTTCAAGATCACATTCACGTTAAGTCAAAGATACAAGCCAAAGCCTAAAGTCAAAGATCATTACATCATGTTCACAAGATAAAGTAAAGAAATCAAGTCTGCGAGCACAAGACTAAAGACAAAGCATAGTATGCTAGGCTTAAGTTTTTGTAAAATGGAGTGACCTCCCTTAAGGGGAGATTGTTAGGAACACGAAAAGTGTCGGTCACTTCCATTATATCTTTAGATAGCTCGTAAAGTAATATTTGAAAATTAGATAGGCTAGCTTAGGAACAAGCCCATAGAAAGCCCATAGAAAAGCATATGGCCGGCCCCTATCTTATGTATAAATACCCTCTCCACACATGGAGAGGGTGTTGGTTGGTTGTTTCTTTTCTCATAATCTAAGTGTGTATTTTCTTGTTTACTTTCTCTCACTAGAAGAATCCTTCCAACCTCTTTCTCTTTCTAGATTTCTTCATTGCTCTTTAGTGTTATTGATTGCATAAGTATTATACAAATACCCAATTTTGATTAAGAGCAAATTTGGATGAAATCGAAGGAGAAAAGTAAGGAAAATCTTACAATAGATGTTGTTAATCACGTTGTTGGTGTTTGCCTCTTGCAAAATTGGATTGATTTTGAGTTTGGAGGTTGGATTTTGAAGTTTTGGTGTGTGTATTCGTAACTGCAGTAGCAGGGGAAGAGGGAAAGATGAAATGGTGTGTTTGGTAATGGATTTTGCAGAAGAGAAGGCTGTTTGGAGAAATAAAGTAGTCGGCCCCTTAGTGATAAAGGGGTCGCCCTTTTAACACGGCCGGTCCCCTTAGAAATAAGGGGCCGCCTATCTGACGACCAAGATTTTCTTGGTTTTTCGATTTTGACTAGTTTTGTCAATATACAATTATCAAAATACGTCGAGAGCTACTAGTAATATTATTTAAGATAATCTAGTTGTCGAAAAATGACGTCGAAGATAAAAAGAAAATACTTGACACGTTTAATCAACTTTTTGTTTAATTAAATGAACTTAAATAATTTTTGACGAAATATTTACGTTTGTCAAGAATTTTAGACCGAGAAGAGGTTTAGAGATGATTGACGAAATTTAATTGACATTTTAATTAACCTTTTGCTAATTAAAAATACTTTGATTATTTCGGATGAGATAATCAAGTTGTCAAGCCGAGAGAAGATTTAACGAAGATTTAGTGACGTTTTCAATAAACTTCTTGTTAATTGAATAAATTAATTACTTTGGATAAAATAATTAATTGTCATGATTTAGAGTGTTTGCTTGGAGAGAGATGATTAATACATGATGATAATAAAAGAATGGAGTCAAAGCTCGATAAGACGGTTTCGATAGACGTTGTTCATTAGATACATGTAGTCAAGGCGGATGTCGTAGTAGGGGAGAGTTTGTTTCATCCCTAGTGTTTTGATGTCATGCCTTTCCGCCGCTTGAGTATGATGTAAAACTAATCCTACTTCTGTGTTAATTATTACCCACTAACTCACTTTTCTTCATCTATGTGGTTCCTAATGTGGACAAACCGAAGTTCTCCAAGATTTCCATTTTATAGAGGTACGTAGAGAATCCTAATTCAACTATGTGAGGGCAAAGTTCATCATGAACAATTTCTTTCTTTTCACTTAATTCTAGATAACCAACAAATGACATTTCTAGTGACTACGCTATTTTCTCAAGCTTAATTTATATTTTATTAACTATAACCCTTTTGTTTGGAAAATACTACTTGTAGCATAATAACACATAATCATTTAACACTTCGCACATAAACTATATTCTAATTAATTCGGAAAGAAGACATGCCTTTGCTTACATCGTGTTTACTTCAACATCTTCAAGTGAAAACACTTTAAAGGTGAAATCTTTTGGTAACCCCGTCATAGAATTTGAGAATGTATAATCTTTAATCCACTCGTCAGATACCAAAGAATGTTCATAAATAAATCAACCTAAATGTTGTAACAATTCAACCATTTGGTCCCCAATGTCTCATGGGTCCGAAATTTTTAGTGCCGAACATATTTTGCATAGGTTGCATTTGATTTGGATACATATACGGTGAACACATTCCCCATGGAGTAAAACTTAGTTGTTGTGAATAATTCCACATTGAATGATCTGTGTTAGAATAATTTTGTCTACCTTGATCTCTCTTTGGTTGTGGTGTTTTAGACCGAAGCTGAGAATTATTAGCTCTTTTTGGAGGAGGAGTTTTAGATCTCATTTTGGGTTTAGTAAATCCGACTCTGGGTTTTAAGGAAGGTTTATAAAAAAAATTACTTCACCATCGCTTGCAATGGGAATTTTAATATTATTTATAAGTATAAATTTTGGTCTTGGGCTTGAATTTGATTCAACTAATTTTTCTTTATATTCAATTTCTTTTGACTTTACAAAATTTACTTGATTAGTCTCACTTGTTGATCCTTTGGTAAAATTAAATCCTAGACCAGATTTATCTCCGGCTGGTTTTTGAAAACTTATTGTTTTCTTAAGTGAGTGACTACTATTATTAGGTTGATTAAGCTTAGAAATTTCTTCCTTAAGCTTTTCATTTTCAAACTTGAGGTCTTGACATATTTTACATTCTTCATTGGCCTCTTTACCTTTTTCTAATTTAGATAGTTTTTCTTTTAGTTCGAGTACTTCATTTTCTAACCGATTTTTAATTTGTTTTAGTGATTTATTTTTAGCCATGACTTTTAGACCTACTTTGCATAATCGATTATATTCACTATCTAAGTCTTTTTATCTAACGATGATAGGTCATCACTAAAGAATTCAGTTTCGGAAAATACCTCATTGGATGCTTTAGCCATAAAACATTTTTCGTCCTTGGTCTTTTCTTCTTCATCTTTGTCGCTATCACTCCATGATCCTCCAACGAAGGCTCTTTGATTATAGTTTCTTGATAGTTTTGGACATTCTCCGATGAGATGATTTGGATCTCCACATTTAAATCATTTTCTTTCGCTTTTGTCGTTCTTGTCATCTTTATTTATTTGGGATGACTTTCTTTCATCTTGTGGTTGTCTTACAAATCTTCCTCGTCTTTTGAAAAATTTCTTGAAGTCTATCACGCCCATGGTGTATTCTTCATCTTCACTATCGGAGGTCGAGCTATCTTTATCACTAGATTCCTTTTTAGCCTTCAAGGCAAGAGATCTACTTTGTTCTCTTTTGCCTTTGACCATTTCGGAATCTTTCTTTATTATCACTTCATAAACTTTCAAGTTTCCAATGAGTTCGTCGAGTGATAGTGATGTCAAATCTTTTGATTCTTCAATAGCCATAACCTTTACGCGCCATTTAAGATGAAGTTCCCTAAGAAATTTCCTAACATAATTCTTGCTAGAAAAACCTTCATCAAGTGCTTTTAGACTAGTAATAATAGTGTTAAATCTAGCAAATCCATTATCTATCGATTCCTCTTCCGGAATCATAAATTGCTCATATTATAGAACAAGAAGATCTATTTTGTTATCTTTGACTTGACTATTACCTTGGTGAGTGATTAATAAAGTATCCCAAATTTCTTTTGCGATTTTACACATAAAAATTCTTTCGTATTCTTTACGTGACAAAGCATTATAAATTACCATTTTAGCTTCATTATTTTTAGCAAGTTTCTTTTTAAGATCATCGCTTTGTTTATCAAATGTTACAATTTCATCCTTCTTAGTTTTAGGATTATTTTTAACGGGAGGAAAATCACCATAGGTAATAACATACCAAAGATCTAGATCTTTTGATTTCACATAAGTTTCGAATCTATTTTTCTAATAAATAAATTCATCACTTTCAAATAGTGGTGGTCTTTGCATAGATTGCCCTTCTATATATTTTTGCGATTCCATAGATCGATTCAAGTTTTAATATACAATTTATTTTAAAAATCTTGTTTGCCGTGGCTCCTAAAACCAATTGTGGAAAACTAGAAGGGGGGTTGAATAGTGTATCGCCTTTTATTTTAACGTACCTTTTATTTATAAAAACTTAGATTCGAGTATATGTGATCTCAATATGTATACAATATGAACAATGCAAGTAAGTAAATAAATGATAAATAAATATGCAAGACAAGAGATAAGAGTTAGAAAGATCAAACCACAACACAAGGATTTATAGTGGTTCGGTAACAAAGCACCTCTTCGCTCTACTCCACTCCCCGAGCACCAAACTCGAGAGTTCTCTTCATTATGCCAACAAACTCCCTTTAGGCTGAGAAAACCGTACACAACTTAGCTTACACCAATTTTTGACACTAAGAGAAATGTCGAGTTCTAATCCTAGCTAGAACCAATCTACTACACCTTTTGTATTTTGAGGACTAAAATACTAACCACACTACTTCACTTCACCAAGACACTACCACAATCAAACCAATCTAACACTACTTACTATAATCACCACAATCTACCTATTACTCACAACTACAATATACACCTTCACAATATACACAAATGATTTACTAGATATGATACAATCTTCACAACAACACAAACTAAACTACAATACTTCTTGACTTGATGGTAAGAAGTATTCTTCTCTTGCACTTGAGAAATTAAGCTTGAATCACTTGGAAACAAATTCTTAGGATTAAATGATCAAAGGATTGTAGGTGAAGTATAAACTGATTTTAGACAGAAAAGAATGAGTGCAAAAGGTGAGAAAATCAGTGGGGAATAATCTGCTATTTATAGGCAGAAATAGGAGCGTTTTGGACTGGCCGACCCCCTTAGCTCCTAGGCCGGCCCCCTTATCACTAAGGGGGGCCGCCCTTATATTTAAGGGGGTCGTCCTGGACGTTCACTTTTTTGTCTTTTCTAGAGGAGGTGTTTTCTGAAACTTTTCTAGCCGTTTTTGGGTAGAAAATTTGAATTCAAAATATTTATTTTGAATAAAACATTTCTTCGAAATGTAAAAAATGTTTTGTAAAAGTTATAAAAATGTTTGTAACATTTTATAAAACATGTGAGGTTGAATAAAAAATCTTTTGATCATAAAATGTATTAAGCATTTATTTATTCATACATTTACGTGAATAAATTTTCGAAATAAAAATTTACTACTAATTACTTGTTTACGTTTAATTTTACATTGAGCGTTTTTACATTTTGTGATTATCAAAACGTAGAGAGGTCGATAAATATTAATAATGTTTATAGGCATTATTTCTATCAACAGACCCGCTTAATTGCCTCAAGGTGCTTTTTGGTAGGCTTAGCCTGATACCTAGCACACATGCACACGAAAAATACAAGGTCTGGTCTACTGGCAGTGAGGTACATTAATGAGCCGACCATACCTCGAAACCGAGTTGGGTCAACTGGAATCCCTAAGGGGTCCTCATCTAGTTTTGATCGATCCACCATTAGTGTATCTACAGGGTCAGACTTATCTATTCCATATTTTGTTAAAATTTCGAGAGCATATTTTGAATGATTAATAAAGATGCCTCCGGGACTTTGAGAAATTTGTAATCCTAAGAAAAACGACATTTGCCCCATCATTGACATCTGAAATTTTGAACTCATTTCTTTTGAAAATATGTTACAAGCTTTAGGATCAGTCAAGTCAAATATAATATCATCTATGTAAATTTGAACAAGAAGAATATGTTTGCCTGTTTTCCGGATGAATAACGTAGGATCGACTACATCCTTGGAGAACTTGTTGTCCAGAAGAAACCTTAATAAGGTGTTATACCACACCCGTGGAGCCTGCTTTAGACCATAAAGATCCTTCTTCAGACGATAGACGTGTGTAGGGTGATCTGGATCAATGAAGCTCTCAGGCTGACTGACGTAGACTTCTTCTTTCAGCTCGCCATTCAGAAATGCAGTCTTCACATCCATTTGGTATATGATCATGTTCTTGCTGGTGGTATTTGCAATGAAGATTCTGATAGCCTCTATCCATGCAACCGGTGCAAATGATTCCTCAAAATCGATACCCTCCTCTTGACGATATCGCTTCGCTTCACATAAATGAACTAAAGAGAGAGAGAGAGATGAAAGGGAGAAACATATGGAAAAACACACTAAATGTGTGTGTAAAAATGATTCAACCAACAATCTCTCCATGTGTGGAGAGGGCTTTTATACAAAGGATAAACCGGGCTTTCCATGGGCTTTCTATGCTTTCGTCCGGTTAGCTTACTAAATAATATATTGTGGACTACGAGCTAGAGACGTAAAATACATGGAGTGACCGATCCTTTTTTGGATTCCTAACAGAAATAATAATGATTTTCAATTTAAAGAAAAAAACATTTTTGCTTATTGTAATCCAAGAAAGTAAATTAACTTAACAAATTTCAAGATTAACACAATATTTTGTTTGATCAAAACTGGCATCAAACAATACCAATAAATCTCGCTACAAAACTGGTACATCAAAAAGATGAATAATGAATATTCATTTTGACGTTCATGAAACTTTTTGATATCCACATATGACAAAAAAGAATTATACAAAAGTTATGAATATGTATAGAATATAAAAACCAGATAACGTTAGTGCAAATTGTATCAAGGAGTGGTGATATATAGACCTAACAATGAGACATACTAATAGACATACTCCATTTATTTTTTGACAAGTGTCATACACTTCTTCTCTTTCATCATTTCTCACCAATCAACTATTTAAATCCACCAATCACATCTTTAGGTCTAATTTTAGGTTTAGGTTTTAGGCACACAAATCATTTTTCATAATTAAATGGGCATACGAAGATTTATGGAGAAAATTAAGCGATAAGTGTATAACTTGGAAAACATTTTGGCAATTAAGGACCAAAAGATGTGGCAGTTTTTTTGAAAAAGTAAAGTACATGTCCATATTCTTCAAATTGTTAAGGAATGAGGTAATGAGTGATTATATTACCTTTAAACAACTATTATTTTTAATTATTTTTTTCATTTCTTAGTACCTAAAACTTCCAACCAAACATTCCCAATAAGAGCACTGAATACAGTGTTGCCATGACTTCAAGTCATGGGCCAAAAAGTCCACGTCAGCAAAAGTACTATGATACCAAATTTCTTATGACACCACATTTTGTGCCTCCCTCGTTGGCATCACAAAATGTGGTGTCGTGAGATTTTTTTTTTCATTTATATAATTAAACAATACATTTTAACTTAATGTCAACTTATGAGTAACTAATAATGTCAACTTATATAACAATTAGGTTCAAGATGAAAAAGTAAATTAAAAAAATAATAAAAATCTTAACTAGTTTCTTCCTCCTTTTTGCTCGTCTTCTTCCGTACGTTTACCTACAACTTATAAAAAAACACTTTTCAATTTCAACAATGCAAAACAAATACAAAACCCTTTTCTATATAAAAAATAAACACACATAAACATAAAACATACACAGATAAACACAAAACCAGTAAAAAAAATATATTGATAAATCTATGGCGTGGCCGGTCACCACAGCGCGAGAGTCGATGACGCCGTCCACGGTGTCGTTGGCGCGAGAAAACAATCGGCTGGTGCCATGGCGCGAGGCTTAACAACCACCATACCTCCCGCTCTAAAGAGGTTTGCTAAAACCACAAAATGTTTAGACAAAAACTTTCACATAATTGAGTTGATTACATATGATTGGTGAATAAAAGAGAAGAAAAAGAAAATGAGAGTCGTAAGTACCAATAACACACAACCATGTCACTTTGTGTATGTTTCTTTGTAAACATTTTGTGGTTCTAGCAAAACTCCTCAATAAAAAGGATTAGAGATTAGTAAGTCAAAAAGCATCGGGTGTGGCAGCGAGTCTTCTCGCCAAATCCGATGTGGCAACACATTCGACGCCGTCGAGTGCTCACCAACACACCAGGAGAGCTCGCCGGTTGTGGTTTCGCCGTCTAAACGACGAACAAACGGATAAAACCCAAAAATTATTTCATTCATGGGTTATTTTTCTAATCTTTTAATTCTAATATTCTACCCTCTTTCACTATCTATATCGCCTTCAAAATTCAAAATAACAACAATTTTCACACACTTTCTCTTATACTTTATCAACTATCGCCTTCTAATTTCAAAATAACACCCCATTTTCACAACTATGGCTAATGAACCAAACAATGTGAGACGAACTACCATTAGGCGACTACGTCAAGAACTTGTAGCTGATGTCGAATTGGCTAACAGTTTATTGCATGAGTTGAATCGGTACCTGAAGCAATTGCGTAGCCGTGCTTCGGAATTGTTGAGGGTGGAAGCGCCGCCTGATCATCTCCTCATCAAGTACGATTTTAGTGGTCTGGAATGGGCGAGCTTTGTCGATATTACAAACTCAAACAGCTTGGTGACCGAATCACTACAATCCATTGCTGACAAGTAAGAAATGATTAACCATTACAGAACAATGTAATGGTTCGAATAATGTTTTAGTTATTATATTTCGTATTTTAAATTTAGTATGTTATTTTTTTCGTACGTTTTTTAGTTTCGAAGTGTATTTTTATTTATCGTATTGTATTTTAATTTGAATAAATGAAATTTAGTTTGTTCGGAAAAAGGGAAAAAACAAAATTGTGGGTGGGTGGGGCCCAAATAGCTAAGTTGTGGTGTGTTGTGACTCGTGAGAGAGGGAGTATTTTGAGGTATTGTGTTGAAATGATGTACCACCCAGTGAGGCCCAGATGACTAACATTTGCACTTCACCACACCTAATGCTCTAAGGGCGTGTGACAACTCCTAATTTATACATGTTTTCGCTATCAAATGTCCACGATAATTGCTCCTATTTCCCTTATTTTGATTAGATACGATGCTAAATTGCTCTAAATGTGTATTGTAGTGTTTATACGGAGCAAATGGTGAAAAGACGCGAAAAGTGACAAAAAATAAAGTAAAATTTCGAGCAGTGAAAGATTTGGACGTTGTTGTAGTGTTTTAACCATAACTTCTTTACCCGAGCTCCGTTTTACGTGATTCAAAAGGAAATGAAATAGATCTTTATTTTTATGAGTAAAATACCCGAAAATCTGACGTTCAAATGTGCGTTTATTGGGCAGGTACATCATTGGACCTTGATACTACATAAAACCACATTTAATTTCACCAGTTTTTCGACCTATCGACCCAGCCGGGTCTAACCTGGTTTCAACAGACCGTCAATTCATCTTTTTATTTGAAGTAAATTGAAGTGTATGATTCTTCAATCAGTTGGTTATGTTATCTTCATTTTTATAAAGTTTTCACTTTTAAATTTTATAACGTGCTAAAACTGTATGAAGATGCACAAAAAGTGTTTGTTGAAATGACAGACACGATTGCAGATTTGCATACTTGTCTGATTGTTTAACTTTACGGATCGAATAATGCATACTTAGTGCAATTTTAAAGGATTTGAATGTCCGATCATAATTTTAATATTCAAATCGTTTTGCATATATAAATTTTCACAAGTTAAGAGTCCGACATGATTTCATTTTGCTAATAAACGTTTTGGGAAAATCAGAAGTAGAATACATCGTTTAGATAAATGTGGTAAGCACGAATTAAACTTAGGTGTAAGTATGCTACTAATTCATACGGAGTAAACCTTGATTAACTTATCTTCTTAGTTTAAAAGCAAATGAGGTGGGCCACCCATTGATTCTGTGATTGATTACTTTATAGAGCTACAATCTCATGCATTTATACACGCAAATATATATCCAACAATGTGACTGCGCTTTTCGGTATATCACCTATTTGTTTGTACTTTCCTGATAAAAGAGATTGATCTACTTTTAAAATACTGATTATGAAACAATGATGATGTTTACAGTTTTGGAGTTGTATTAATTGGAGCTTTTAACTCGGGGATCATGAATAGCAGTAGGTAAATAGACCGTGATAGAGGTTATTGATGCGATTAGGTGGTGAGAAAGGTTCTTGGAAATTCAGCTAGAATCATTCATAAGCAACTTTGGGTGAGGTGGCTCTTTGTCACATTTTTCTTTGGTAAGTTTTACCTTGCCTGTTATTAGAATCTGATTTATCTTTCTATTATTTAATAAGATTTATTAGCTTACGTAAGAGAATTCTAAGCAGGTCATGTTAGCTTTCTTGACGTGTTGACATGTCCGTCAAGTACATTCCCACTTCTTTGTTAAAGTAATCAAACCGCCTTGCCTCTTTTTTATTAGGTCACGATCGATTATATGAAACTCAAATAATTTTACTATATCATTCTGAGGCTATATCTCATTGCGATAGATGCCATATAGGTTTATAATTGGTCGATTTTAAAATGGAGTACGTGGCAAAATTTTAAACATAACACGCAGGCTAGAAATATTCCTTCCACAGTAGTGCAATAAGGTTTATATATATATAGGGAAGGGATCAAGTGAGAAGAAAAAGTATAATGAGAAGAATAAGAAGGATTTCTAGCCACACATTTTAAATTGGAAGGAGAATTTTAAAAGGAGATGCATGCATTTTTGTAGGTGCATCTGAAATGTGTGGTTGTGGTTTCTTCTTATCATTCTCATTATAAGTTTTCTTCTCATTTGATCCTTACTCTATATATATATATATATATATATATATATATATATATATATATATATATATATATATAGAGGAAGGTTAAAATAAAAAGACAAATATTCGTGAAAAGGATAAAAAGAAAACTTTTTTTTAAAAGTTCTCGAAAAATTCCAAAAAAATTCCATTAAATCAGGTATGTTAGTGCATAAAACTTTTGTAAAAGAAGTTTTTCTAATTTTGAGTTTTTATACGTTTTTTTAATGCGCAAAAAAAAGAAATTTTGATGCACAAAAAATTTTTGATGCACAAATTTTTCGACTTGTTATAGTTTGATGCGCAATAAAATTTTGATGCAAAAAGTCCAAAGAAGTTGGGTACAAAAACGAATTTTTGATGCACAAAAAACCGATTTAATGCACAAACGTTTTTTTTAATAAATTTTTTTCGGCAAAACTATCCACTTTTAGAAAAATTTCCTTTACAACTTTTTCATGCACCAACATAAACGATCTTGTGGAATTTTTTCTGAATTTTTTAAGAACTTTTTAAAAAAAATAAATCTTTTTATCCTTCTCACGAATATTTGTCTTTTTATTTGATCTTTATCCTATATATATATATATATATATATATAAATAACCATCAAAGATGAACATCATGAATTATTTAGTTACTTTCTAACAAAATACACAAATGATCACTAAATTATACTGCACTCACTATACAATTTTCTTATCGCCGCCCGCGAAACCCGCGGGTCTATAGTCTAGTATATATATATATATATATATTGCTTTGTAAGGGGTTTCACTATTTGAAATTTGGAATTGCGGAAGTTTAGTGGCATATTATTTGGTTTGGGGTATCTCATTCTCATCACTTTTTATATGTGAGTACTTAATTGGTGAAAGCACAAAGCTATGTTCTGGACTGGTTTGAATGAAAGTGCCTAGCGCATTAAGAATCCCCAACACCAATATCCTACACCAAAACCAAAGTGAAAAGTTCAGTTGAAGTTAAATAGAAATAGAGAAACATGTACTATGCGATTGATTTTGAATTTTGTTGATTAGGCTTGTGATTTTGGATTTTGTTTGCGATTGATTTTTATCAAGTTACTAGAATTTTGATTACTTTTCAATATATTTGCAGTTGCTTTTCTTAGCATTTAAGATTAACTATGGTGAAGATCATTCGACATCATTTAGAAGAAGAAGAAGATAGACTCAATGCTTTACCGGATTGCATACTAATTGAAATCATTTCTCGTTTACCCACAACAAAAGAAGCAATTAGAACTAGTACAATATCTAAAAGATGGAAACATATGTGGACTTCAGTTTCCAATGTCGTATTTCATCATTTTAAAGAACTAGGTCTCACCTCTTTCTATACATCAGTATGCGAAACCTTAGCTAAGTGTAGCCGGTCTAACCTTGATAAATTTGAGCTGATTATCACTAAAGCCGATCACAGAATTCATCGATTAGTCAATGATTGGATTCGGCATGCTATCAGGCGTAACGTCAAAAAGCTTGAATTGACGTTAGTGAGTGGTGGTTACGCCACGGTAGATCAGTCATTCTTTAACGTTTCAAGCTTCACTGATCTAAAGTTGGACGGTTTTGTCTATCAGCCGTATGGTGCTATCTGCTGGACAAACCTTAGGACTTTATTGATTAGAGATGGGGAGTTAGATGAAGGTCTCATTGAAAAGATAATGCGAGGAAGCCCTTGTTTGGAAACATTTAGGTTGGACGGATGCTATGGTTTTGATCGAATCGATATTACATGCCGAAATGTTAAGAGTTTTGTTTTTGTCGGATCTAGTGATCGTGTAACTCATGATGAATCCCGTATCATTGAAATCAATGCGCCTCACATTTTGTCACTCAAAATCATAGGTGATTTGGCAATGCGGAAGCTGTTGCTGGTAGATGTGTCTTCTTTGGTAGAAGCTGAGTTAGATTATTTGAAATTTGGATATTATAATAGTACAGCTAACGAAGCGAAAGAACAGATGCTTAAAGATCTTATACTAAGCCTCCGTGACGTCAAAGAGCTTAAAATTGGGAGCTACTGTTTCAAGGTACAATTGATTCATCATGACCGTTGGGGTTACTTCATTGATTATATCTTAAAAAGCTTGCTCTAAGTATACTAAGTCAAATATAAAGATAAGCACGCTAAGGTAGATGATTTTTAGACTGATATTTATGTATTGTTAGTTTCTTTCAAGACCTGTCACAAGCTAATTCTTTTATATGATTATTTAACCCTAAATAATCACAGAATCACTTAATCGAAACAATCAAAATTGATAATAATCAGCATGAGTATAATTGCACATCCAAGCACCTCTTTAAAGTCACAACACAAATTCAGTTTAATAATTTTAGTGAGACTATTATATCATAGGTGTATTTACATGATAATCTTTATTGTAGATGCTTGGAACTCATCCCTGTTTTTCTTTTCTTTTTTTGTTTGGCAGCCTTTTTTTTGCTTAAAAGCTCAAGGTTTTGATTTTTCATCCAATGTCAAGGTTGTGGGTGTCCCTTTAAAAACAGACTATGATAGCAATTCATCGGATTATGATAATTTGAATGATTATCTGTGAGGTACTTAAATTAACATTACTTGAATTCATGTTTAGCTAGACATTGTAGGTGCATTCCAAATTGACGCATTTTGTCAGATTATGGGATTGGGTATGATCGGTTTTAGAGTGGTTTGAGGATAGTGTTCCGAATATCTGCAAAACTCCAAACTGAGGTTAACTGTAATGATATAATGCATTAAAACCTTTCTGCTTGACAATGGTCCTGAAAGTCATTTGATTAATTGTAAAACACTAAATGTTGCCATTTTATGTTATGAAAGTTGATGATTCTTGGACTTTTTGATGAATAGTTTCATGATTTTCAAGCACAAGACACTAGTGGGAACTTTTGACCTTTGTTTGTTTTCGTAAACCATGAATCTTGGACCATCCTGACCGATGCTCAAATATTTTCAAGGGATAGAGTTTTCACTATTTTCCCTGTTAGAGTATGATTCCAAACGGTTCTTGGTTTTTGCCTGCTAAATAGTTAGATGCCTATCCATGATAATCAGAAATGAGCACGATACAGTTAGGACCAAGTAGTCCCAACTCCCGTCTTTCATGTCTCACTATTTTTAACCACATATAGTGATCATAAACCAAAAAATTATTCTGCATTCTCGTGAGGTGTGATATCATGCTGATTAATCCAATCACCTATAACCCTCTTCATTTGGCCTTCCTACATCCATAATGACTTGCCACTTATTACGCGCAGTTTCAACCTGCTTAGTCTTCTTCACTTTCAAACTGGACAATTTAAGCCTTACAGTGTTGACTATCACAGTCAACAACTTTTGTACTTTCTTTTTTCAGTAGAAAATAATCAAATTAAACGAGTCAAGTGAAATGAGCCTGTCCAAAATTGCCCTGTGTTATTTTGGGTAGCCATGTTTTCCGGCCTTTTGGCACCATTTGAGACTCGTAAATCGTTTTATCTCAGAAATTTAAAATTGTTGTTATTAGTCAAATAGCAAGTTACTGTGAGACTCTCTCTGTAAATTTGTCAATGATAGCAAAAACTTGGCGTCAAATATTTGATTTGTTAAATTAAGGATAGATGTGAAATAAGAGTAGTATTATATAAGGATGATAAGCAAAGGTTAGTTTGATTGCTAAAATATAGCATATATATTTTTGTTCATTCCTGCAATAACATTGACAAAGTCACATACGCTTGAAAAAGACAGCATGTAAGTATTTGATATCATTTTCTACAAAGTTGGGAAATATGATATTTATTCATTATGTATAGGAAAGTTAGAAAGCGGATACAATGCCAGAAACGTAGAATATCCATCTTGTTTGATAGGTTCGTTAAGATATGCAAACGGTTTAAAAAGCACCTACATGTATGGTACGGTTTGGTTGCATGTATGTGTTAGCATATGTGAATATGCAGTATATGAAATATAATAAGAAAGATACTTTAAGGTAACCATGTATTTATTAGCATATTTGAATAAACCATTAAGAATAAGACGAGTCTCCCATTTAGCATGTTAATTCACTTCTTATTTTATTAGATATGTTTGTGTTTTTATGATATTATCAATTGTGGTCTGATAACGGTGTAAAACTGTTGTATCTTTTATAATGGATATGTTTGTGTTGTATCATGTATAACTTGATAATGGATATCACTTGTTTGAAGTATCAAGGAACAAACATATCACCCTGTGAAACCAACAGTTTCTTGATGTCTGTAATCACATATGTCATAGCACGAATTACTGCAACAGTTTCGTGCTTTGATGACTGTCATAGCCTGATCACCTCAAAACATTTCTCTCCTGCCAAGACCATCAAGACTGTGTTCTTGGTTCACGGGGGATGCACATGCGTATCATTTAAGCACCGTCCGTAGCGCAGATGAATTTTTTTTAAAAGAATTATTTAAATTTAATATTAAGTACGTGCGTACGTTTTGCCATATTTGAAAATAACAATAAAAATGCACATCCTAACTTAGATTTCTTAATCCGCCATTGTTAATAATTTAATATGTGACATGTAGTGGATACAAACCACTTTAAGCTTAACCATCCATATTTCGTATAGCTCTCGTGATTCAAGTAAAGTAAAGATTTGACCTCAATTCTGTACAAATAACTCAAAAATATATACTCCGTAGTAGACAAACTAGTAGCTTCGACTCAGCTTGTCAGCTTGATATGTTAGATTCAGACAAGCTCAAGCTAAAGCTAAATCTGATAACACCGACTCACATTACACATGGTTTAATTTGATAAGAACTGTAAATATTTTTGGTACCAAAATAATATGAACCGTTTAAACGAGAAGACTTGTTTTTCAATGATACTTTTTGTTGTGTGAGAAACTTCTCAAACAAATAGTTGTGGGTTGAAGTACTGCTTAAGACTTGTGAGATTATTGGTTGTGCATATGGATCGTGAGATAGTTATTTGTAGTTAAAAAAAAAAGGGACCGTTAAAAAGTGAATAAACCGGTTTGCTGGATCGGACACTCGGATCATATAATTGGATTTGGGCTCACATAACAGCATGTCAGCATACACTAGCCCACAATTAAGCTATTATTGTTTCGGGTCATATATAACACCATCTACGGGTCGGATCACAAACCGATTCAGAAAAAAAAAAAGAATTGTTTTTTTCTTTTTTTGAAAATAAAATTTACATAGTGATTGAAAAAAAAAATTATTTTTATTTTTTTAATTGCATAACTAATTGTTTTGAGAATATTGTGGATATAAGTGTCATAACATTACTATTCACATTACTTGTTGGGCTTTGTTAAGGAGCTCAACCGTCACAAGTACAAGGAAACCGAATGTATTAAATGTGAAAGGAATAAACACGTGTCGATTTTCAATGCGTGATTGCACGGGGCAACTTTCAAAACAATATGTCTCGGTGTAAAACCCCGAGTACTCAAACTTATGAGAGGAGAAACCCCAGGTAAGATCCACACATGCATGTTTCCTTCCGACTCATAAAAAAAAACCAAAACATCAGCCGGTGTGAGTGTGGATATTCCATCCAAAGACGGTCAAAAAGTTCACAAGTGTTTTTTTTTTTGCGGAGATCCCGATACAACTACATATGTCATAAAGAACGTTTGTAATCGTATCGTGTCTTGTCAATCAAACAAAAATAATGTTTTAAGAAACTTATCTCTAAAAAAAATTAAAAAAATAAACGTAACCTACTAGTAATAATTTTGTAGTAGGGGTTGAGCATCGGGTCAAACCCGAACAAGACTGAAAAAAGGGACCGGACCGAGACCGTTTTAGCCCAAAACCACGGACAAAATGTGCTCGGTCCGGTCCGGTTCTTCGGTCCGACAAAAGAATTATTGGTATGTTGTACATAAGACCGAACTGGATCGAATCGGATCAAAGACCAAACATGAGGTAAAGTGTGGATGGAGAAGATTCGGTCGAGTCGGAGCCTTGGTCCGATATGCTCACCCGTGTCTTGTAGTATGCGGGAAAAAAAAAATACAGTAAAGTTTGTAAAAAGTACAAGGAGCCAAAACGTAAACTGTACATATTTCTTATTCCCGACACCTCTTCACTCTCACCGTGGCGTTCACCACCACCACCACCACCACTCAAGGCGGCTTCATCATCATTATTATCATTATTTTAAACCTAACCGAAACGATTCTTCAATCAAACTTGTAATTTTCTTTTTCCAATAACCGATGTTAGGTCTTTCTTACGGCGAGCTTTTTCTTATAATTGGAGCTACTGCGGCTCTAATCGGTACACCCTTCCTTTTTTATAAAATTTATTGCTCTAGGGTTTCGATATGTTAATTAATTGTGATGAATGTTAATTAATTAGGTCCTAAGGATCTACCACGCATAGCGCGTGTGGCTGGTAGGTTAGCTGGCCGCTCTATTGGATATGTTCAAATGGCGCGTGGTCAGTTTGCTAATGTTATGCAACAGTCTCAGGCTAAACAGGTATAAAATGTTCCTATCACTTTGTTAACGTGCAATCTATTAGGTTCATTACAAAATTTTAATAGATATTCTGGGGTGTTTGTTTCGCTTATATAGCCGGCTTATGGCTTATGTTTCATAATCTCACTTTTTGTGGCTTTTTTTTAAACTTTTCGGCTTATATAAGTTCATTAAAATAAACCACAAAAAGCGAGCTTATGAAGAAACATAAGCCCCAAACCAAATAAACCATAAGCCAAACACCCCCAATATACGTATACTTGTATGTTAAAATAGATGGAAGATAGTAGTCAATACGTTTGATAGTGGTTGACGCTCTTGTCCTTGATCTTTTCGGTAACAAATAGTGTTGCAGTTTGCACGACGTCTGTTGTTTGTTTCTTATAGTTTTTTTTTTTTAATTGATAAAATCAGCTGCACAAGGAACTTCATGATATTATTGCTCAACTTGAAGCCATACGTCATGAAATCCGAACAATTTCATTTCTCAATCCTGGTTCATTAACTAGTGGACAATGTTGCCCAAAGTCTCACCACAAACGGTTTCACCATCTAAAACTCTTTACTTTATCACTAGCAGATATTTAATTTTGTCATTAACCCTGATACGATATGCTTCGTCTGATGTTTAGGGACTACCGATGTTGAAAAGCCCAGTGATGTTCCACTACCAACCCCTACCTCTAAGGTTTAAATCCTATAATTCACCTTTTTTTCAGTAAGATCTGTGATGAAAATCGTTGATGAATTTTGATAATTTGACTCGCAGGTTTATAGTACACCCGCTCCAACAGCCCCACCCTCGCCCTCATCTGATATGCATAGCCAAGCCACTGCTTATGCGAGGTTAGCCGATTCTGCAGCTTTGCGTTCTGAACCTACAGGCAATGAAGTTATGAGCCAGCTCACTGATGAATCTGGACTCGCTGTTTCTCCGGTATCAGCCCAAGAAGCAGGATTGTTGCCTAAACACAAGGGTGATTACGATTCTTCGTTTTTTCTTTTTTCTTTCTACGTACTACATAGTAATTTATGGATGTGCATGCAATGATAACTCTTGTTTAATCGGTGCCAGATGATGCAAACGGATCCGATATCATGCTATCGTCGTTTTTGGAGGCGGAGGTAGCAAAATATGCGAAAGATTTTTTTGCTCATCCCCAGAACCTGATCAAAAGTGAATAGTTTGAAGGTAAGTTGTCGGCTCCAGCCATTTTCTGTGGGTTTTATTTGTTCCCTTGTTGGTTCGGAATTTTTGTGTATGACATTAGCATTTTGTCAACAAAACTAACAAGGGGCATGGGGCACATTTGGTCGGAAGTGTGCTCCCTCACCGGGGCTACACTTATTTTCTTATGAGTTGCGACAGAGTAGAGAACTTTCTTGTTAGTAAATCGCTTGCCAGCCATGATATCACTTGGAGTGGTCTCATGCTTGCTGCCATTGAACTTTGAGTTAATTAATTACAATATAACCACTCGTCACTAGATACATAGCACTAATCTATTAACAGTGTATATCACTGGCTGGATCAGAGACGATTAGACTCGGTATTTACTGAATGCATTACAATTTTTAGAGATATTCTCCAGCTTTTTCTTGTCTCAAGGTAAATCATATTATGTGATGTGGTTGATTGTAGATGGGTACTTGGTGCTTATTGGGATCCAAAGATTTTAGATTAACACGCAGGTTGAGGCTTGTCAATCTTTGTTGTAGCTCACATTGTACAAAAATTTATGGACAGAGTTTCACGGAGAGTAATATATTGACATTTTAGACAACATGGATGGGGAAAGTGTTCGGGTAGCAAAATCTTTTTTTTTTGGTATTGTTTAAACTAATGCTTGCTACTGTAGTGTTTTGAGTTAACTAACTTATATGACCATAGTTTGATATGATTAGAGTGCACTGGCACACTGCCATTTTTTTTCATATATAGTGGAAAATGGGTAGGTCTGGTGGGTTGGATTGGGTTGCTTGCATTTTGTTGAATATTTATCAATATCTGACTAGATTTGAGTGCAGAAACTTGCTAAAAATGAAATAGTAAGGTCATTGTTGATAAAATTAGTTAAGGAGGCTTTAAGCATTTTGCTACCCTTTGTGTGGCTTTCAACCCATTTGGCCATCTTCATATTTAGATAAGTTTATAAATTCTACAACTTCAAATCCGTGGAGATAACCATTTCAGAGGTACATGGGTCGTACCATCTCTAGTGGAAAAGCTCCATGTAAAGCTAGTTGCATATGATTCTCTCGCACCCAAAGAAATTTAGGTTAGTTTGAAATCTGCAGAATGCTATGTTTCTTGGAGGCTGTTCACATTTTTTGGGTTTTCTTTCTTTCTACTCCATCTTTCTTGAGAATGAAAACTCGTGGTAGGCCTATAAGTTTGACTTATAAAACTAGTCTATTTGTTTATGGAACACTAAACACATATGAAAATAGAGCCAAAACCACCAAAATTGTCCTCGTTCATAGTGGAACACTTGTTTGATTTCTTTGTTCTTTTGAAAATATTTTTGAAAACATGAAGTTGCTGCAAGATTTTTTGTGTGCAGCCAAATTTGGCCTGTTTTTTTTAAAGGAAAATCAAGAGGGCTGCAGGAAATGTTGTCACCTTCAACCTTCAGGTATAATGACAAAGACACTATTAAGTTTCGTTGGAAAACCATAGCTGAGGCAACAACGTTTCTTAACTTGTAATTTATGCAATAAAAACTGTACGGTATTCTTTAGACGTCTAATGAACCTGTATCGGTAATTTTTTAGTTTTAATGTTTACCCCAAAAGCGTGTAGTTCTAATTTAGCCTTAAGAAGTATCAAACTAAACCGCAAAATCGCCAGCACGATGTTGCGGCAATATAGTGATGTTGCGGCAATATAGTGGCCAACAACCATGGAATGGAATGAACTTTTTTGACCAAGTAATTTTTTTGGGTCGTGTAATTTTCGTGACAATAAACTATTCTGCGAGCAATATTTTTCAGTAATTCAAAACAACTTCATTATTTATTTTTAATTTAGAGGGAAAAACTTAATGTTTGTAATTTCGTTTCACCATGTGTCAAACATAGATAAATTGTTTTATGATAATAATCTAGTTTACTTACGTGCATTTTAACGTATGAAATGACGTATCTATGATTTTTCACTTTAAAATGTATACTCGTTGTGGACTACAAACACGTTAATCACATTCCGGCCCTTATTTACACCGCTGGCCACATCCTCGGTCCTCCCATCTGCCACATTTTCCTTCTCTACCAATGTTAATTTAATTTGCGTCATCCACTATTGATCAGCCTAAATCAACGGCCTCATTTTCCGTTGACATCTCATAGTTTTTTTATGAGCTTTTGTGTATCATCGTCAGATCCACCGGAATAAGCGGTGAATTCTTTGTATATGGTTATTTTATGTATATGATGTATTTTGTATTGGTATACTTGTCTAGTTTTACGCTTTTGAAAGGAAAAAAAAGTTGTCCTAAATTTAAAAGCATTTAAATTCAAAGTTTTGTGATTTTGTTGAAACGAATGCTTATAAAAGGAGATTGGTTCTGGAAATGCATAACATGTGTTGGGAACATCAGTTAGCATATATTTCATGGTTCATATTATTTTTCTAGTAGTTTTGCTTGGGTTTTGAAAAATATTGGTTTGTAGGTTTATATAATGAAAATTGTTCTTATTACAAAAAGTCTTTTGTAAAAACATAACTAGAGTAAATGCAACTTACTTTGCTGCGGATCTTGATTCATCATTTTCATTTAGACCCATTTCCGGTGAACTTCTTTTATTACTTTTGATGGGATAAGATGTTGTTGGCATGCTATCATCATATGTAGTTCATGGCAAAGCTAGCCTTAGCTCGGTTGCTTTGTAGTTAAGATCCATTTTTGAAGAATTTTGCTTCTTGAAATATGTTGAATTGATGATCTTTAGTGAGTTTTGATGAGATGAAGGTTTTGAGTTCTTGGAAGGAAAGAATATGTGCTGTATATATAATAAGCTAAACTTTTTTTGAACAACAAGCCATACACACAAAATATGTGACTAGGATGACATAGTAAGTACCAAATCATTTTATGCCAAAGGACAGTAGGCTTTTACTAGGATGACATAGTGCCAATTTATGCCAAGGGACATTAGGCTTTTGGAGTTGCAGTCAGACAACACTTGTTTGAGAGAGAACTTTAATATTTATTTGCTACTCTTCTAAACACCTTTATCATGTACACTATCTTGCAATGTTGGGTCCTGAATTGATTGCTATAAGAAATTTAGTTAGCCATTCACTAGGTCATCTCCAATTACCATCATAAATCATCTTAGCAACAATGGCTTTGTCGGACGGTCTAGCATAATCACACCATTGATCACAAATGTCCCTTTTGTGATGAAATTGCGCAAAGGTCCATAATCACACCATTGATCATACCACATTGACATATTCTACAAAGGTCCATAATCTCGATTGATGAAAATGGGTCATAATCTCGGTAGTCTGTTCGACATATAAAATCTCGGTAGTCCGTTCGACATACAAAACCGAAATCACGAACCACATAACCAAGAAATCTCAACAAATATGACAACTTCTCTTTTTACACTTAACGTGGATACAATAATTAACTTGAAGTGTTACACAAGTAAATTAACTACAAATTATTCAAGCCTCTAGCTTTGGTTCATTTCATGATTCTAAGCCTTTTCTCAAGAAGCTGGGGTGTTCACGGGGGTGTTCGGTCCGGTTAGTTGCAGTATTCAAACTATTCATCGCGAAATGAGTTGCTCGATAATAGCAGTCCCTAAATGCACCGTGTCATAGCTGATTAATGTGGCTTCGCGTGAATGTGGTGTGCTACCAATCATCGCTCAAACCAATGCAACGAAAAATTGTTTTTTGACAACCAACTCGAAGACGCGGTCGTGATAGTAACTCTCGGCGAAATTATATTTTGCCATCCCCCTCCTCCAATTCCCGTCTTGGTTTTATATCTTGTTTTATTTTATATTTCAAATCCTTTTTTAGATTCACACATTAAAGGGAGGAGGATGAGGATGATGATGATGATGATTATTATTATAACGATAAACGTTTAAATCAGCAGTCCACGGCGAGTATCGTTGATAAAACATACTTGATCAAAGAAAGATAAGAAGGAAAGCGAGGATGTGGCAGAAGTCAATTAAGTGCCAAATATCCTGTTTTCCTTCTCATACATCTTTGGGTGAAAGTCCGGTTTAAAAACGATAGTCACTTGAATAAGTATACTTTTAAACTAAACTTTGTATAAGATAAATAAAAATTGGCAACCTAAAATGAAACCACTTAGGTGGTGTTTAGTTGTGGAAAAAAATTCATGTTTTTCTGTTTTTAAATTCCTAGAGAAGGAGATGGTTTTTTTTCTTCTCTAAAGAAGAGTTGAGAATTTTGAAAACCTGTTTAGATAAGAGTTGTATTTTTCTTTTTAAAAAATGAAAAGATGTTTAGATGGATCTATTTTCACTCATTTTTCTTTTCATATTTAATATTTTTTTTTCATTTTAGATCTTTGTATACGATTACAAAAACAATAAAAAATAAAATACAAATGAAATTAATAAAAACTAACTACAATCATAAGCATATATTTAATTAGTATTATACTCGAAATTAACATTACCGAACATATATAAATCTCAATTAACATTACGTTTTCGTCAAATTTCTTACGTTTTCGTTTGTTTTTTTACGTTTTCGTCCGATTTCTTACGATTTCGTCGTATTTCTTACGTTTTCGCTCCTTTTTTTACGTTTTCGTCCGATTACTTACGTTTTCGTCTGTTTTTTACCTTTACGTCTATTTTTTTACGTTTTCGTCCGATTTCTTACGTTTTCGTCTGTTTTTTTACGTTTTCGTCCGTTTTTTACGTTTTCGTCTGTTTTTTTACGTTTTCGTCATATTTCTTATGTTTTTACCCTTTTTTTAACGTTTTCGTCTATCTACTTACGTTTTTTCTATTTTTTACGTTTTTGTTCAATTTCTTACGTTTTCGTCTGTTTTTTTACGTTTTTGTCCGATTTCTTACGTTTTTGTCCGTTTTTACGTTTTCCACCATTTTTTTTACGTTTCCGTCCGGTTTTTTACGTTTTCGTCAGATTTCTTACGTTTTCGTCTGATGTTTTACGTTCCGTCTGTTTTTTATGAATTTTTACGTTTTTGTCCGATTTCTTACGTTTCTGTTTGTTTTTTACATTTACGTCCGTTTTCGTTCATTTTCGTTTGTTTTCTTACGTTTCCGTCCATTTTTGTCTGTTTTTTTACTTTTTGATATATATTTTTAAAACTAATAAATACGTATAAAACGTAAGAAAATGAAGAAAGAGGTCAAAAAAACGAAAGAAAAGTTCCAAAATGGAAGGAAAACGAAAAACGTAAGAAATCGGTGAAAAGTAAAAAAAACGGATGAACGGTAAAGAAATTCGGACGAAAACGTAAAAAAACGCACGAAAACGTAAGAAATCGGACGAAAACGTAAAAATTACGGAAGAAAACCTATGAAATAGGATGATAGTAAGTAAACGGATTTGAAAACTTTAAAAAAACAGACGAAAAGTAAGAATACGACGAAATAAGAAAAAAACGTAAGAAAATAGGATGAAAACGTAATAATTAAAAAAGGATGAAAAGGTAAGAAATCGGACGAAATACCTAAGAATCGAACAGAAAAAATCGTAAAAAAAAAGGGTCGAAAACGTCAGGGGATTATCTTTATTATTTTTTTTAATTAAATTTTTAAAATATCTTTTTTTATTTTTTTAGGACGAAAACGTAAAAAAACATACGAAAACATAAGAAATCGGAGGGAAAACGTAAAAAAGATGGACGCAAAACGTAAGATAAGAATTCGGAAGAAAACTTATGACAATCCGGATGAAAAACATGGAAAAAAGGACGATAATCGTAAGAATCGAACGAAAACTTAAAATTACGATTGAAAACATAAGAAAATCGGACGGCAAAAACGTAAGAAAACGGACGGAAACTTAAGAAATCGGAAGAAAAGGTAAAAAAACAGACGAAAACGTAAGAAATCGGACGAAAACGTAAAAAATCGGACGAAAACGCAAAAAAACAGACGAAAACGTAATAAATCTGACGAAAACGTTAGAAAACGGACGGAAACTTAAGAAATCGGACGAAAACGTAAAAAATGGACGAAAACATAAGTAATCGGACGAAAACGTAAGAAATCGGACAAAAACTTAAAAAAAAGGATGAAAACGTAAAAAAACGGACGAAAACGTAATAAATCGGACGAAAACGTAAAAAAAGGACGAAAACGTAAGAAATCTGACGAAAACTTAAGAAATCAGACGAAAACGTAATAAATCAGACGAAAACGTAATAAATCGGACGAAAACGTAAGAAATCGGACAAAAACGTAAAAAACATACGAAAACGTAAGAAATCTAACGAAAACGAGCGAAAACGTAAAAAACGGACGGAAACTTAAGAAATCGAACGAAAACGTAAAAAAACGGAAAAAACCGACGAAAGCGTAAAAAGACTGACGAAACGTATAAAACGTTCAAAAGTGTATGAAAAAACCATAATTTAGTAGGTCGACCTGACCCAAACCGTTTGACCATATAAATTTAGAAAATGAGAAAACGCAAAAAATCGGACGAAAACTCAAAAAAATAGACGAAAACGTAAGAAATCTGACGAAAACAATAGAAAACGGAAAAAAACGGACGGAAACTTAAGAAATCGGACGAAAACGTAAAAAACGGACGGAAACATAAGAAATCGGACGAAAACTTAAAAAACAGACGAAAACGTAAGAAATAGGACGAAAACAGAAAAAAACGGACGAAAACGTACGAAAACGTAAGAAATCGGACGAAAACTTAAGAAATCGGACGAAAATGTAAGCAATCGGAAGAAAACGTAAGAAATCGGACGAAAACGTAAGAAAGAAGAAAACTTAAGAAATCAGACGAAAACGTTATAAATCGGACAAAAACGTAAGAAATCGGACGAAAACGTAAGAAATAGGACGAAAACGTAAAAAAAGGGAAAAACCGACGAAAGCGTAAAAAGACTGACGAAACGTATAAAACGTTCAAAAATGTATGAAAAACCATAATTTAGTAGGTCGACGTGACCCAAACCGTTTGACCATATAAATTTAGAAAATGAGAATTTTTTGTTTTTTGAAAAATATTAAAAAAAAGTGCAACTAAACAAGTTTTTAGTTTTTCCATTCCCAAATGAAAAATTTCCTGAATATTTTTCCCCCAACTAAACACACCCTTAATTCGTCTAGTCCATTTAAAACGAAAACGTAAAAAACGGACGAAATCGTAAGAAATCGGACGAAAAAGTAAAACACAGACGAAAACGTAAGAAATCTGACGAAAACGTAAAAAAGTGACGAAAACGTAAAAACAAACGAAAACATATAAACGTAAAAAAAGTAATGATTAGGGTATATCACTTTTTAAAAAGTTATAACCAATTAGGTTAAAGTTTAACTAGGTCGACCCATTCGACTCATTCCTATGATCCATCGGACTCATTCATTTAATTTAAAAATATGTTTAAAAGCTTATTGGAAGACCCAAATGACCCAAATATTTAACAAAAATGACCCAATTAAATACATTTTTTTTTATATTTGGGTCAAGATTACCACCTCTTATAAAAATATAAATAGTTTCTTCTTTATGCTTGCATCGAAGTTGATGTTGCATAATATTCGAGACCTGAATTAACACCTGCTTTTGATCCATTTAGAAACATACTTATCTTTTGAATATGAAATATTTATCTTGAAGCATATATTTATATTGTTTTGTAGGGAGAGTTTTACAACTGTTTAGGTTGTGTGGAAATACCTTTAATTGCAACCATCCAGTTATTTTGGATATGTTTTACAACTATTCGTTTAGTCATTATTATCTATGTTCGATACAACATCAACGACTAAACTGAAATAACTTTTCCAGGTATTGGATTTTAATTAAACGCTATTGTATTATAAAAGACTATGTTAATAGCGAGGTCCTTGGACGGAAACAAGGTGCATTGCAACATTATTGTGTTTTTATTTTCTATGTTTCTTCGTATGCGTATTTATTTCTCATTACCACAAAAACTCTCATAAAATAGGTATAGGAACTACTTCATAATGTAGCAATCCTAAGTGTTAGATGTTGGGCCTCGAGTAAAATATTTTGGAGGTTGGTGAAGAAGATATTTCCATGGTTAATAGCTTTGTAGGTTAATTGGTTTCACTTCCCGCAATCAAAATCATTGAGAAGTTCTTACGCTACGGCATTGTATTCGGATCATGAACAACCAAGATGGTAAGCCATTGAATATATCACATGACAACCTGAAGACACATTTCGTGTTTAGATTACTCACAGTGCAAGAGATATAACTAAAAAACGGTGATCCTCTTCCAAGAGATGCAAAAGATAAGCATTTGTCTTTTGGGACACAAAGCGAAATAAAATGATATATTTGAAGAAAGGTCAAATGCAAAGTGATGTATGGCAACAAACACAGTTCTAATCATCTTTATTCAAATTATTTTTAGAAGTACCTTCAAGTAATTGTTGTGTTACTATATATTTGTTAAATTTATTGTCTATTTAAGATAATGAAGTATTTGTTTGAACTCTTTTTTCTTTTTACTTTTTGCAATGTATCCAGTTATGTTTGCACGTTTGATGTTTTTATTTTTCTAATCGGCGGTTTTGCACCCATTATGGACATTAAGTCACCCTTCATTATGTAATTATATACCCTTTGATAATGATAATATCCATATGGTTAATTTAAACTTCTATTATGGTAAGGTTTGCAACCCGCGCTTCGTTATGTAATTATACCATTCGTTATGTAATTATACTCTTTAATAATGATAACTCTGAAACGGACCAATTCAAAGACTATTTTCGTTAAAAAATTATTAAGTTTTTTACAGAAATACTTCATGGTTTATCATTCTGTTGCAAAGTTA